>CM037873.1:40303411-40465864 GCA_021292105.1 Anadara kagoshimensis
TTTTGCTGGTATGGCATTTACAATTTTAGACTCTTTACAAATGTCTAGTGGTGGCATTTGTCATCAAGTTACTGATTTAGAATCTGCTGGTTTAGCTGAACCTTCAGTATTGCCATCTTTACCCATTTCTAAAGGTCATCTTAATAACACACCAGTTACAGTGTTACGCGACACTGGTTGTTCTACAATTGGAGTACGTAGGTCTTTAGTTTCCAAATCGGATATTTTGCATAATCGCACAACTACTTGTGTTACATTTAATGGTGATTTAGTCATTCATGAAATGGCTGAGGTACACATCACATCTCCATATTTTTCCGGTAATGCTTTAGTTTGTTTGTGTGATAATCCTGTTGCTGATGTTATAATTGGAAATGTTAAAGGGGCTTTACTTCCTCAGAATACTGATTTTGTTGGTTTTGACTTGGGAATCTAGTGACTTTGCTCATCCGACAATGCAAGTTGTAACACGTGCACAGTCTAGTAAAACTCAAAATTACAACCTTTAGCTATTAATAATTTAATTGCTCCCCTTGAAGTTTTATCTTCAGATTTTGGCCAACTGCAATCATCTGATGTTAGTCTTAGTCCTTGTTTTAGGAAGGCTAATAACAAAATTGGTGAGAAGAAGAAAAATGGTTCTGCTTGGTTCTATGTTGAGAATGGTTTGTTGTTCCGCAAATTTACCACATTTGATAAGAAGCAATTCATTCAATTAGTAGTTCCTACTCTGTTACGACAAAAGATTTTGTCATTAGCACATGAAACACTTATGGCAGGTCATATGGGATTTGCTAAAACTCTCAATAGAATTCTTAATTATTTTTACTGGCCTGGTGTAGCAGCAGATACCAAGCGTTTTTGTACAAGTTGTGACATTTGTCAGAAAGTTGTATCTAGTCGTAAACCACTTAAGGCTCCACTCTATCCTTTACCAGTTATTAAGGAACCATTCGTGCGGGTGGCGATAGATATTGTTGGACCTATTGATCCTCCATCTTCTTCCGGTCATCGTTACATCTTGACTTTTATTGACTATACTACTAGGTATCCGGAAGCTATTCCTCTTAAGTCTATTGGTACTGTTGAAGTTGCTGATGCTCTGATGGAAATTTTTTCACGCCTTGGTATTCCTGAAGAAATTCTTACTGACCGAGGTTCTCAATTTACTTCTGGTTTATTTTCTGAAATCATGGATTTGTTGTGTGTACAACATCTTCGTACTTCTCCTTATCATGCCGCTACGAATGGACTAGTAGAGCGATTTAATGGCACACTCAAAAAGATGCTATTTAAGCTAGTCATTGAACAACCTCAGAACTGGGATCGTTTCATCAATCCTGTATTGTTTGCTTATCGTGAGGTTCCTCAAGATTCTTCTGGGTTTTCTCCCTTTGAACTATTATATGGTAGAACTCCTAGAGGCCCTCTGTCATTACTTTATTCAGTGTGGAAGGGGAAATCTACAGATCCCAAAGTTGTTACATCATATCAGTATGTGCTAGACCTCAAGGAAAAGATTAGCAACAGTTGTGATTTAGTTTATTCTAAATTGCAGGCATCACAAAAGCGCACTAAGTTACTTTATGACCGTCGTTCACGTTTACGTAATCTCAAGGTCGGATCCAAAGTTTTAGTGTTACTTCCTACTTCTCAAAATAAGCTTCTAATGCAATGGAAAGGACCTTATTCAGTTGTGTCTAAGCAAGGTGCATGTGATTACATCATTCAATTGGATTCAAAAACTAAAGTTTTTCATATCAATATGCTTAAGGAATATCATTCACGTGATTCTATCCCACAAAATAGTGATCGTGCTATTTCTTCAGTTTGTGCTATTTCTCCAATTCCGGAGGAAGATCCAGTTTACACTTCAGTTCCACTCATGTTACCATCTATTGTCAGCACTGAGACTTATAAGGATGTAGTTATTAATCCTAACTTAAATCCTGAACAAAAGCAGTCAATTTCATCTTTGCTGTCAGAATTTCATGATGTTTTTACTGATGTGCCAGGTCGTACTAAGTTAGTCACTCATTCTATCAAGTTGTCTACTAGTGAACCAATCAATGTCAAGCCTTATCCATTACCTTATTCTACTCAAGAAGTCATCAAAAATGAAGTAGAGGCCATGCTCAAGTTAGGTGTCATTGAACCATCAACATCTCCGTACTGTTCACCTGTTTTGCTTCTTAAAAAGAAGGACGGTTCTAATCGCTTTATTCTAGATTTGAGAGCTATCAATCAACACACAATTTTCGATTCTGAACCTATTCCTAATCCAGAGGATCTCTTTAACAAATTAGGTAAATTTGTATATTTTACCAAGGTTGATTTATCCAAAGGTTACTGGCAAATACCTCTAGATGTTTCATCGCGTCCTTACACAGCTTTTCAAGTTCCACAGGGCTTATTTCAATTTACTGTTCTAGCCTTTGGTTTAAAAACAGCTTGTGCTAGTTTTGCACGCATGATGAGACTGTTACTTCAAGGTTTGGATTTTACAGTCAATTTTTTTGATGATGCATTGATATTTTCTCTGAATTGGGAACAACATCTTGTTCATTTACGATCATTTTTGGATCGATTGCGTAGTGAAAATATCACAGCTCGACCTTCAAAGGTTTCTATTGGGTTTACTACTATTGAATTTCTGGGTCATGTTGTTGGTGAAGGTTGTATACGCCCTGCTGATTCAAAAATTGACAAAGTCTTAAATATGTCTGTTCCAGTTACAAAGAAGGAAGTCCGCAGTCTTATTGGGTTTTGTTCATATTACAGACACTTTGTATCAAAGTTTGCTACTTTACTTGCTCCACTCACAGATTTAACTAAAAAGGGGAAATCTTCAATTGTCAAATGGACTCCTGATTGTCAGTTAGCTTTTGAAGCCATTCAAAGAATCCTATCTTCCAAGCCTATATTAATTCTTCCTGATTTTGATTTGGAATTTGTATTAAGGACAGATGCTTCAAATAAAGGTGTAGGGGCTGTTTTACTACAAGACTTTAATGCTTTGTATCACCCAGTTCGTTACATTAGTCGAAAGTTGTTGGATAGGGAACAGAATTATTCCATCATTGAAAAGGAATGTCTGAGTATCGTCTGGGCAGTTGACAAGTTGTCAAAGTATTTGTATGGCCGTACTTTTATCCTCGAGACGGACCACAAACCTCTTGTTTTCTTGAACACCGCACGGTTCAAAATCCGCGTATCGCTAGGTGGGCTTTATTTCTACAGCAATTTTCGTTTCGCACGCGTTCGATTACAGGCATTAATAATTTAGGCGCCGATATACTTTCTAGGTGTCCGACTTTGTAGAACTAATGGGTCAGTTCATAAGGAGGGGGGATGTGTTACAGTAATTATTTTATTTTTTTTTGTTCAGCCAAAACTACCTGTTTAATTAATTGGGCCAAAATTATCCCTAAAGGTACCTCTTAAAATCAATAAGTGTCAATCTTTATATGTCCAGTTCATCTATTGTCCAGTAATCATTTTGTTAGGTCATTTGTACTTTTATCTAATAGTTTAACTTGTCCATGTGAAGTTCAGTTTTCATGTTGTCAATAAAATAGTTTAAGTGTGTGAGTGCATGAATTTTTGATGGATGAATGATTTTGAAGGTATAAAAGAAGGTGTGAAAGTTAACTTGGTGGGAGTATGACATGATCAGATAGAATGACAGAGGTGCTGATATATGTATTTTAAAGGAATTTTTGAAGTTATGGGTAGTGTGAGTACATATTTTACTTATTTTAAATAAAAAAAAACAGTTTAGCACTTGCTATACTTAAATTCATTAAAGAAAGTAATTACATTAAAATTTAAAATTTTAAATCTGCAAATTCTGCACTGGGTGCTATAATGAGTAATTGTAAAATAATGTGATGCAATTGTGAAATAATGAGATGTGAAATAATGAGATGTGAAATAATGAGATGTATTTGTGAAATACTGAGATATATATTGGTGAGATTTTCGTGATTTAGTAATGACGTCATATTGCATAATTAATGGGGAACTATTATAATTATTGTGTTAATTGAGCACCATATTAGGCACCTTTTGTTTTATTTGGAAATTTAAATAATAATTTAGTCGTTTAAAATCTCAAATTTCTTACAAATTGTTTGTTTCTGATAATTTTAGTTTGGCTTGATACCTTGAGCAGAAGAAAAGTCAAAAATAATTATTGTGGAATTGTTTGCACATAGAAAATTTATGTGATGTACTGGTGAACTGAAAATTGAATTATGTAAAAAGAACTGAATAATTCTGTGTAAATGCAGATAATTTAATTTGATATTGAAGTTGTTTGTGTTGAATTGATTTTGATGAACTGAAATGTGAAATGATTCAGTGAAATTATTAAACTGTAGTGTGGAAAACGAACTGAAATGAATTGTAAAATTGAGATACAGTGAAATTATTGAACTGTGAAGTGAAAATCGAACTGAATTGAATTGATGTATTATTGTGAATCGGACATTGAGAAGAGTTAAATTGTTCTGAAGATGAACTATGATGGATTTGGCAATCTATATTTGAAGTTTTGAGTATTTTGATGAATGTAGTTTATAAATTGAAATTCCTGAATAATTATGAACATTTTGTATATGTGTGTTGTTTTTTTTCTTTTAAAAAAAAAATATGTTGTTGCCAATCTGCCGAGCCGTTGGTAACACTTACCTATGGCTGATTCTAAGCTCAATTTTGAGTTTTTGAATCCATAATTCCAAAAAAAATGGCGACTTAAATTTATAGTGTACCAGTGCAAAATTGTAACTTGGGGTTTTAAATTTTAGTAAAAAGGCAACGTGCAATTTTTTACATATAATTCAAGTTTGCCGAAATTCATAAATGACGGATACCAAGTACAATTTTGAGTATTTGAGAATTCCAAAAACAAAATGGCGACTGTTTCAATTTATTGGCATATAATTTCTCAGTGTTATTGAAGTTGCATGTTTTAGTAAAAGATGATACTTTGTTCTTTTAAACATAACTTGAGGTTGTTGAATTAAAATTGAAGAGGCTTAACTGAAGTTTAAATGTTTAAACTAAATTAAAAACAATTTCTAAAAATAAAGCGGTGGCTATGTTTAAGTGTTTGTTCATTATGTGTGCCTTTTGCATAGTACACTGATAAAATCTACATGACTAAATTAAGTTCATAAGCAAATCCATACTGAAATACTCCTTCATTCAGATTATTGTATGGAATTAACAGTCAAAATTGAAGCTTGTGTTTAAAATGGAAAAAAAGAGTCTATTTCAGAACAGTCTTTTATACAGAGTTTGCCACATGTTCTTTCAAAATAGTATGTAGAACTCGTGGTTGTAAATGTCAAAACAGCAAATTACTATGCGTGTCAGCATGCGTCAAACTTTTAAGAATGATATTGCTTTAATAGGTAGAATCACAACCATTACTTAAAAACATATATCGATTGATACGCTGTGAACCTCATATGCAATGGTTTGAATGTTGGCATTATTTTACCACATAGTATCAGTCCTTATACAGTTTTGCCAGCGAAGTTTAAAAAAATCAATGCACTTTTTCAATAATTCATTTTCTTTAAAATTCAGAAAGTCCTCCAATGAATATTTGACATCGCCATCTAACTTTAAAACTGGGTAATGTAAATGACTGATGTGCAAGCTTAAACAATAAGTTGGCACTCAATCAATTTAAAATAATTGGAAATAATCTACATGTACAATCAGAATACCATCAGTATCTAAGTTAACTGTGGTGATGAACAGTCTTTCTCTGCCTTCTTTGGCGGAGGTCAACCAGGGTGATTCCATTGTTTAGACTGCTGTTTAGGCTTTGGGATGAAATAATGTCCCACTTTGCCTCCATAGTAACAAAGCTCTTATGGGAGGTTACAGGATCTACCACTTAAATGTTGAGATTAACACGCGACAAAGTTCATCTTGTGTGCTTCTGATTAATTGCCAGAAACCCAACAGGCTCAAAGTTTTTTTTATTGCAGGATGTCCCAATGGAATGTACTCTTCTCTGTGAAATGCCAACTCGCTACCCTTATATTTTCTGTTACTCACACGCCAGTCATAACAATACCGTGGTTTTTATCTACGTTTCCACAATTTTAAAATGATTAGTTGCCAAACTTTCAAACTTTCAAAATTTTTGAAAATGTTAAAGTATTTTTGTTTTTACAGATTTGCAAAAAAAACAGTTTTCTTTTTGAAAGAAAAGAATTTCTCAAAAATGTGCAGCCAATAGTGATTTCGGCTACCATGAATGGAATTAAACAAAGCTCTATTGACCATTTCTGGGGTTGCAATACTGGCATATCTTCCATGACAGGGATCATCATCAATGTTCTGCCTGTCCTGTTCATAATCCGCCACCTATCCTTTTACTCTTGACTTTCAAGGGACATCTTTCTCTAGTGTTGCTAACATATCAGTATGGATAGCCTTAGGTGCTTAACCGTTCTTGTGCAAATATTGGATCCTGCTCTTTTACCTTTTTTTTACATTTGCCAAGTCACCAGTCTTATTTACTTTAGAGTAATACCTTGTTGATATTAACTTACAAAATTACACTGGTCTTCGGATACACGGATTTAAAGTCAGGGAATAGAAGGGTTGAAAAGGGATATCGGCGCTAATCCTCTTTAACAGAAGGATCACGATATATCATTCAACCCTCGTACTTCTTACCAGTTTTAATAAAACCAAATGCAGTACTACTTTTGCTATGGTTGAATATCAAACTTTACATCAACAATTTGTAGTGCAAGTTCACCTTTTTAGCCAACAGTCAGCTTAGAGTTGCTCGGTGATGACTTAGCACCTCTAAATAGGTTTGAAAGATTAGTGCAGTTACATTTACTTTGCTCTTCCACTGTAAAAAGAAAAATTCTTAAGCACTTGGTGCAAACACAGGTTTCAATTTTGTAAGGTATTTCATTCACACTCAGATCTACATAAATCAGTGCTTTAGCATGGTATGTGTCATACTTAATTCATTTAATTACACAGAAACACACAGTCCCATGTTCAAATTACGATCCAAAAACAAAAGCAAAAACTTTTAAAACTGGCTTAAGTTTAACAGGTGAACTTCGTTCAGGAGTCAAATATATACATTTTGTCATAATGACCTTTGTCTTGTTTGTTTTGCAAATTGTGCTGGTTTGTGGCTATTTACTTGGAAACTATTAGTGTTATATAAAAACAATACATTAAAAAATAATGAAAATGACAAGCTGAGTAGCAATGTTTGTAAGAATATGATGATCCATAGAGTTGTTACTCTTGGTGTATAATTTTTTGTCGAATTTGTGTTTTTGACCATATTTTTAAAACGTATTATAAATAGATAAAAACGCCAAGTTGCAAAAATAATCAACATGTCAAGATCTAACTTCGTAGCAAAATTTGTGTATGATAATCAACAAAGGTGTTGTTGTCATAAACTTTCAGTACCTTTTAAATGTTTTCAGGTGAGCAATAAGGCCCAGAAGTATTTTGTTGAAATTTTCTACTCATTAACAGACATGTAAGCCTTGAAATATTACAATCCTTGATTAATAGCTGTTTCTTGCAACTAAAACGACTTCTATATCAACTATCATGCAAAAATGCATTTTGATTTTGGCGGCCATTTTGTATTTAAATTTTGACCTACTTAAAGCAGTTTTTCAGCTTGGTATTCGCCAGATATATGGTTTGCTTTTACTAAAAAATGCCTTTTCCTCTTTAAAATGACGTCTTTTCTAAAAATGTGCCTAGTCTATTCCGTCATTTGAGGGGTTTTCAGAGGTTGTTACAAAATAAATGAAAGTCTTTGCGATACATGCACCACCACTTCGCAAGGTCACGTTGGTACAGTACCCGTGGGTTCGAAGCCCGGTGACCACTGCGGTAGCTCAGTTGGTAGAGTGCTTGCTCCGCAAGTGGGAGGTCGTGGGTTCGAACCCCGGTCGGGTCTGACACAAGACTTAAAAGTGGGTAGTGACTTTTCTTTCGTCAAGCACTCGGCATTACGAAATGAAAGTCACGGTTCTTTCAGGTGGGAAATTAAAATAAACGAGGTCCCGTGTCACAGTGGGCGCGGCACGCTAAAGAACCCTGCTGTATAATGCCATCAGCGTAACACACAGGCAAAAATTCTGCTCTTTCGCCTATAGCTGCCGATGTCTCGATATAAGTGAAATATTCTTGACTGGGACGTTAGACACCATTATTCAACTCAACTCGAAGCCCGGTCGGGGTCTGACTAAGACACATAGATAGGTAGTTTGAATTCTTGTTTCTTTATTTATTATTTTTCTAGAGTCTGAAAAAGGAGTTAAAGAGGACTTTTATAAAACACAAATGTTGAAAATGAGATTGGGAACATTTGACTAATCATCGAGCGATTACCTGGTTTTGTGTTTCTAGTAGACAAGTAGGGTCGTTAAATTGTTTATGTGATAATTTTATAACATTCAACTTTAAAATATACGTCTGTAGTTTTCCACAAAATAAATTGGTTGTAAATGATAATAATGCAAATAAAAATATCATAAACGGTTATGAATCTTGAGTAATAATATCATAACTGACATCTCTTTCTGAAATTCTCTCTCTCTCTCTCTCTCTCTCTCTCTCTCTCTCTCTGTATATGTGTCTCTCTGTGTGTGGAGAGGGTTATTTTAACAGTGTGTTGAGAGAAGATAATGTGACAAAAAAGCGAGGACCATGTACATTAAAATAGACCGGATATACAGTAGCCCATTTACCTGCAAAGGCCCTTACGAAGAAAAATTTTCTTTTGAAGAAAAATTATGAATGGATCTTAGATTAAATATATGAGTAAGAAACAATAGATATCTAGAAATTTGATGGAAGTAAATACCGTTAATAAATTCAGACTTTTATAACTACCCGTCTGGCCTTCATTGGGAAATTTAATTACGATCTTTAAACAAGTTTGCATTATCACTCAATTAAACATTACTAGTAATACCTAACACGTTGATTATATATCAAAATGGTCGCTGTATAAATACCTACAATTATATTATATTGCAATGTACATGCCTAAACAAAATGAAAAATTTTGACTTTTCAAATTAGGGTTGGCTGAGTATCAGTGATACTATCACACACACACACACACACACACACACACACACACACACACACACAGAGAGAGAGAGAGAGAGAGAGAGAGAGAGAGAGAGAAACACACACACATGCGCGTGCAAAAAAACATGTCTACCTGTTTGTATTTTGGTTTTTATATGTATTCAATAATAGTACTGTCATATACCATTTTTGAATTTAATCGTACAATACATTCAAAAATGGTATGTGATAATACCATTTATGAATGTATTTTATGATTAAATTAAAAAACAGTATATGACAGTAATAACAATACATGTAATGATTAAAAGAATTTTATCGGAAAATGATTTAACAACATTGTACAAAATACCCAATTACTACATACAACAGAGATATTTATGATAGAATTGTCTTCCCTTGACTGTATACATCATGCAATCATTTAAAAATGTTATTACCGTTATAATAAGGACCTTGAAGCAAGCGACCGCTTTCACAAGTTTCACCCTTAATCTATTAAGAGAACTAGACGTTTGGAATTTCCGTAGAGATGTCCGTAACTAATCATAAAGATGTAGTACCTACTCGTGTCCATGGATGTCCGTAACGGAATCAATCACGGACACTGCTCCATTTAAAGTGAGGGTGACAATTCTGAACGTCCACATACATGTACCTTGAGGACAATATTAATTATCACTTTATTTTTCCGAGACATTATTTTTGTCCTGCATCATGTGCATAATAAGCTGCAAGTCAATCTCTGACGATTTCATTCAATTTCACCCTCGGACAATGTCCCTTTGTTGACAACCAATCTAAAGTGATTGATAATTCTAGATTTGATTCCCAAATAGAATGCAAAAGTAAACAGAAAGGAAGGAAATGGCATGAAGCGTTATACCAAAGAAAAAAGATAAGAAGAAAAATTCGAAGCCTTTATCTTTTTTATGATCTATTCCACTTCTGTGCTTTCTTCTTTGGTCTTAGTTTTCTTGTCATTTTTTTATATTCGTTTGCTTATGCATTCTCTTGGGAATAAATCAACTTTGTCATTAAAGGTTCTTATATATATAACGGTTTCTTTTATGTAATAGATACACACAATGCTTTGACGGAACAAATTCAGACAAAATCATGTATGAAATTTCAAGTAATAAAATGTGGAAAATTTTGGGTAGCTTCAATTGAGTGGTTTTGAAAGTATTTTTATATCATTACATAAGGACCTGTGGATGTTATATAGAGGTGGACTTTAGGACAGGTTTGATTGTAACTGAATTATTGTTATATAATCACCACGATATTGTGTAATATATAACCTTTGTGTCTCAGGATTGTAGGCCATATATTGAGCCCCGCTCAAATGTTCTCTATCCTGTATAATTGCTTTACTATACTGCCCGTCATTTGTACACAGAACAATGGCACCACTATAATCTGATACAAGTACAGAGTCATAAAATTTTACAACATCTTGACCATCAAAATCGAACTTCCACAAGAGTTCTCCATTTTGTGATATACATGGGAATGTACTACGACCAAATGGTGATGATGATAAATATATACGATCCTCTTTTGAATCTAAGTTCATTATAAGTCCAGTTTTGTACTGTTGTAAGGAGATTTCCGATAATTCTTCGCCGGTTTTAGAATATATCTTGATCATAGAATTACATATATCACAAAATACACTTAACATGCCTTTGTTATAAGATATTCCGAATCCTATACTTCCAAGTTTAATATTTTGATTTTTGTTTAGTTTAAACTTGCTCTTTGTAACTGTATAAAAGTATACGGTGTCATATACAACAACAGCGATTTCGACATCTGATATTTTAGTCATTCCCCTTCCTTTTCCTTTTGTTGGTTCTATAGATATCATCTTGTAGTTTATATCAAACATTTTAAGTTTTTCATTAGCCATATCTAACAATATTAACCGTCCATCGTTTAAACAAATAATACCACAAAACCAACAATCATGTTGATCGTGCTCCATTTTACGACTAGAATTTAGTAAGCTTTTCATGGAAGTACTTTTAAAAATTTGTGTTACTTTTGCACTAAATGTACCGGTTATTTTTGCTGATAATTTGTCCAAACATTCCTTTCTCAGACCAATTTTCAGTTGTCCATTACTTGTCTGAAAGACTGATATAAGGGTACCAAGATCGACGTTAAATCTTTCATAATCGGAACTGTTGACTCGGTCAATCTGGTCCTGGTAGGAAGCACAGTTGTAGTCGGAGACATTTGTATCGGATAACGTGAACTTCTCAAAATCAGAAGTACATTCAACACTGTCCCTTTGTACAGTTTGTTCTGCAACTAAGCCATAATCAGACACACTTTTGTCGAAATGTGTAACATTCTCAGATGTAAAAAGAACACTTTTCATACGGACTTTTGATTTGGGCAATGCTAAGTTAATTTCAAACAAATCATGATCGCTTGTGGCTTTGGATATACTATGTAATTGTTTGCACGGTTTACAATACAGTTGCCGACATTTACCACAAAGATAAGTTACCCGGATGTTTTCGTTTACGCCCTCCTTGCAATTTTCACATTCTACTTGATCTGATTCTCCCTGTGTTGAGTCAAATATAACGCATTTATGTGTTTGGGTGTCCTCAGCTCCTCTATGTTGTTTTGTGCACTGGCAACAGTAGATCTTCCTGCATTCTGAGCAATATCCGGTGGCAACAGTAGTCTGCCCGTGGTTTGCACAGATGTCGCACAATAAAGTTCGGCAAGAAGCTGCCATACCTACAACAACAATACAAACAAAAATTATAAACAGCAACAATTTCAACATCAACACAACAACCCAAGCAACACAAATGCAAGCAAACGCTGTTGACAACAACTACAACCAGAGCAACGCAAGCAACCACTATCAATAACAACAATGTCAACAATACCGCAAACAAACGCTGTTGACAATAAGTACAACCAAAGCAACGCAAGCAATCGCCATCAACAACAGGAGCTACAATAACAAGAACACAAACAAACGCTAACAACAACAACCGCATCAATAACAACAACCGCATCAACAACAGCGACGGCAACAAACACTACTATTACTATTACGTTTGGGGAATATTTTTTTTTTTTTTTTTTTTACGCTCCTCTTTTTCTTTCTAGTATTTAATTGACTTCCTGTTTAAATTATCTGTAAAAAAACAAAAATTAAATTGAAATGTGAGGGTGAAGCAAAAATTTATATTATTTTTCATTAAACCATGACATTTACCGAGCACAATTTTCATATACAGTTAAAATGTTTAACCAGGTTTACTTTGGCACTGATAATATCAGGGAATCTATAAAATAATAAGCAGATCGAAAATAAAACTATTTTCTACATATTTGTATATAAATTTGTTAGTTTTTACAACGAAGTAGGCTGCTTGCAAATAAATTGTTGACTCAGGGATACTAGTATTGCAAGCCTAGGCTTATCAAGGCCCTCAAAAAGTTTTATGGCCGTCATCACAGTATTGTTGATAAGTTTGATGTCTCTGTGTCCAGGATTGCCCTGGATATATTTGACGTCTCATAGTTCCATGTTCCTTTCACACAATTTTGATTACACACGTGGCGGATGTAGCTAACTAAACAGGAGGTGCTTACCCTTCCGGGGCACCCGGCCTCATTTCTCTGGTGGAAGTTCACGTGTCTAACCAAACTTGTCAGTTCTAAAGTTTTTACTTTGCTTCAGGATTGTGGTTCGGACACGGATTAGTATGCTTGTTTTGATTAGTATGTTCTTGGAATACATCTTTTGATTTTTTTTACGGTCATTTTGTCCGCTATTAAATGTGAAAAATAAATTAGTTTATAGACTTACCAGTATATTTTTCACTAAAGTTTTTTTCTTAAATATTGAACACCATTCTTTATTGCAAAAAATATTGATACCTTTTATGCAGTAATTATATCACCCTGAAAAATAGCATAAATATCATTAATGCCGAATATAATGTTAAAGCTCATGTTTGGTAGTTGTTGAATCTTTTCTAATTTTTTCGAAAAAAATAAAAATAATAAAAATATATGGTGTTTTGTAAGTGTTAGACTTGAACGCGAATAAGCGGTGGCAAAGGAGCGATATTACATTCCTTTCTTCGTCATCGTATCTTCGCCCTTCGCCATCGTATTTTTCGATCTTTCGCTTCGCGTTCCAGTCGAAGGAGAGAAAAGGCAGAGATGTGATGATTCAAATTTTTCCCCAACAGAATACCATACGCATCAAATAAATATTCACTTCCAGCGAGTCTTCCAACGTTTGAGCAGCTAATCTTTTATCAAGTAATGACATACATTTAAGTTACATTATAAATATAATACATTCTTTTATGATTTTAGATGGCCGTATTTGTGTAAACCTTTTTGCTTATTACCCCCTTGCAAACTAGTTAGAGGGATATGTCTGCCTGTCTGACCGTCTGTCTGTTTGGTTATAGCCTGTCAATAAAATTATCTCCAAGACACGTCTGTCTGTCCGTGTAAACTTGTGTCCAGGCCATATTTCATAGCTTCTTTGGACGACTGACATGACATTTTATGGTCCAAATGTGTGTCGTGACATTTAACCAAAGTCATATTGGAAAGGTCAAAGTCGCGGGAAAACCTTGAATGTTGGGAGGGGGCGGGGTATTTGGCTTTCAAAAGACAGTTCGAGTTGTTTCAAGGATTTACTTGCGAATAAGAGTGCATTTTCTTAAGAGTTAATACAAAATGTATGTCCATCCTTGATAAAACGTTTGTTATAATGTATTTAATTGACTCCGCTATCGAAATCATTTGTGAAAAAAGATTAGAAAATGACATTGGAAGATAAGCTAAGAATAAATATTTTTATCTTTGTTATTCTCATTATACCATGACTTTATTAATTTAAAGAGCACAATTTTCATGTACAAGTTCAAATGTTTCAGCAGATTTACTTTGGCATGTCTGCACTGTGTGATAATAGAAAGCAAGCGAGTAAGAGTTCCTTTTTTAATAAATACAAAATGTATGTCCATCCTTGTTAAAACGTTTTTTAAGTATTTAATTGGCTCTGCTATCGAAATTATTTGTGAAAAAAGATAAGAAAATGACATTGGAAGATAAGCGAGGAATAAATCTTTTTATTCTCTTTATACAGTGACATTTTGCATTTAAAGAGCACAATTTTCATGTACAAGTTCAAATGTTTCAGCAGGTTTACTTTGACACCTATCACATTAGGGACTAAAGTAAAAAGCAGATTGAAAACAAAACAAACAAGTTCCTGTATATTTGTAAACAAAATGGGTAATCACAAACTTTAAATACATCTTATGTTATTTTGACGATCGATTTTTCCGCCATATTAAAAATGGCGGCCGTATTAGATTTTTGAATGGTCCCATATCTAAAAATTATCTCCAGGACACGAGCTATTATATAAATTTCATGCTTTAAACAAAAAACCCACAATTTGATTACTATTCTGTTGTATATTATTTAATGTTTAAATCATCATTCAAAAAGCTAAGTATAAACTTTGAAAACTAAGTAATTATGTTAAAAACGTAAACTGTATACACGTTAATGTCCAGAGGAAACGAGACTGGTTGCTAAGGAAGTGTAAGCACCTCATTTTCAGTTATCAACGCCTTCTACGTGTAACATTACAACTGTGAACAGATCAAGAATCCCCATGGGAATCCATTCGTATCATACGCTGACTCCACGGAAGAACAACATAAAAACAATTAATTAGTCCCGACGAATTCAATCTTTCGAACAAATTCGCCAAATCATTTGAAAGAAGAAGTTGAATCATTCCAACGAATTAATATTTTGTTCCAACGGTTTGTTCTTTTTTATTTGGCGCTTCCACGCCGCCGTAGTGTCATATTTTGCCACTCATAAAATTAATTTTCTTCAAAAGAAATAGCAAAACTAATAATTATTATTAACCATCTCCACCTCCTACAAACAAAGTTAAGGGGTGTGTTAATGAATCAATTTGTCCGTCTGTCAGCCCGTCCGTCCTTCTAAATAGCATGTCCCTTACATATCTTCCATGTTTGTTGATGATCAAACATGTCTAAAATATCTCCTGGCTCCAGTTTCACAATTATTTCTTAGCAAAGATTTTCCTTAACTTAAATATAGCAAAATTTCAAATCTTTATAATTTTGTTAATTTTCAAGATATTTAGGAATTTAAAGTGTCATTTTTAAGATCACTAGTAGATTAAAACATTTGAATTTGGTTTTGACAAAAATATTCATCAGTAGTTCCAATAAAAGATTACCAAATTTTGCTAAGTTAAGGAAAATCTTAGCTAAGAAATGATTGTGAAACCTGGGTCCAGGACATACAAGACCGACATTACTGTGTTAAATTAAATAGTTGCATTACAGACGTGTTGAAAATTTTATAATGAGCTAACAAAAGTGTAGAGTGAGTGAACTATTCATGGTTAGTGACCGAAAAGCAACTAGAAGATAGAAAGGAGGTTACTGTTAAAAGTTGACAAGTCTGCACTGTGCGAGTATGTGAAGCAAAAGGTTTTAAATTATATTGTTAGAACTTTGTAAAAAGTAATAAAATAATTAGTATGCTTGTACAATAAATCATAATTACCAAAAATGTCATCTTTATCAGTTTCATAGTTGCTAATCATGTGGTTCACCAATGTTCTTATCTTTCCTATTTCATTGCTTGATCAAAACATATGATCATATCAAGGTTCATTTAGATAGATAAAGAGCAAACTATTTTTGTTAATAATTTCGTAATGTGAAGTGAATTGATAGAAATAAGTACTCCATACGGCAATAACTACTTCCGCATGTTGATCGTATAAACAAAAAATTATTCACAATTGACGCAAAAGTACAGTGCATGGACACTAAACTGACCAAAACACGTGATCACATCAAGGTTCATTTAGATAAAGATCAAACTATTTTTGTAATAATTTCGTAATGTGAAGTGGATTTGAAGAAATAAGTACTTCATACGGCAATAAGTGCTTCCGCATGTTGATCGTATAAACAAGAGAATTATTCACAATTGACGCGAAAGAAAGTACATAGACACTACACTGACAAACGCTGTCGAGATATGATTAGCTATTGGTCGAAAAGCAGCGGCCAATAGATATAGTACAGGCCTGTCGAAAGTTTAACATTGATTTTGAGAAGGATTGGAAGCTCGGTTGTCGACTTATAGATAGCTAGTGAGAAAAAAGCTGCCAAATTATCGAGCAAATACAAACCTCTCGAATGTTTAACACTGAACTTACGAAAGGAGTCAAAGTTCGATGTTTTGATATAGATTCTAGTAGTTATCGGTCGAAAAGCGGTACAGGCTTGTCGAAATTTTAACACTGAACATACAAAAGGAGGGTTACATGGCTGTCGACATATAGATAGCCAGTGATAAAAAACTGCCAAAGTAACAAGTAAATCATTAATAAATCATACTTATAAACACTTTTAATTTTTATTGAAAGACCTATTCAATCGTTTTCATTCATTAAAATATTACTCGCTCATAGAATTGACCTATATAAAGTCCATTTGTGTAATATTTACAATAGAAAAATAATTTCTACGTTGAACCTAGTTTGATTTCTTTTTTTCGCATAAACATCGGTTTTTCACATCGCGCATGAATACCAATACTCCCGAGTCGAATACCAATCCGCAAGTCTAGATGTCGAGCACTCTATCGTCTATTAAGTCTGGTTTTTTAACAAGCTCTACCTTCAATAACTGTAGCTTGACCATAAATGTGAATATGTAATTTTTTGTCATTAACTGAAATAATTTTTTTTTGAAATATTATCCAAGATTGATGGCCTATTTTGTTTCTTCCAGACATGACGTCAAATGGGCGGGGCTTAATGTTTCTGAACAGCTGTTCCATGTCTAGGTCACGTACGCCGTTAAAAATTCTTTTTCAAAACATTGGAATTTATTTCATTCAACGGAATTTGCAATTTTGCTCTCGTAAAGAAAGAATAAATTGTAAATATAAGAATTGACTGTCATTTTTTCCTGGTTCACTAAGTAATGAACTTGATTTTAAAACTAGCAAATCTGATGAACTGTGAAGCTTGTGCACAGTAGCATGGGTGGTTTTTATACACAGGTTTTTCTTTAGTACTTGTACTATTACTATTTTTATGCAATTTGTCAGTGCTTTGCGAATGAACGATCCTACCTATTTTAAGTCAGACCCACACCGTGTTTGAACAATACTTCCGCATACTTGTCTTTAGAGAGAGAGAGAGAGAGAGAGAGAGAGAGAGAGAGAGAGAGAATAATAAATTCGTCATTGGGTTTCTTTGATGAACGTGCGAGCTCTCCGTTCTAAAATATTTAGGTTATTACTACCTTTCTTTCTACTAGTATTTAACAATATAAAAAAGTACTGCCGAATAATGAGTACATAGCAAGCCCACAACTGGCCAAAATTATGTAATCCATTAATTTAAATGATAAATAGTATCTTATAACCGTTAAAAAGAAATAAAAGTGCAATTATTGAAAGATAGAGTAAACACAAATTATTTTTGTTTAAAATTTCGTATTTTAAAGTTTTTTGAAAAAAATTGCTTTGTAGGACAATAAATGCCTCCGCATGTTAATTATTAATCAAAAAGAGAATGATTCACAATTAATGCATAAAGAAGTATAGTACATGCCTGTCGAAAATGTAACACTGACGAAGGCTGTCGACATCTAGATAGTTAGTGGTCGAAAATATGTCAAGGGTTACTGTACAGACCTGTCGAAAATGTAACACTGAACTGACGAAGGATGTCGACATCTAGATAGTTAGTGGTCGAAAAGCTGTCAAGAGTTACTGTACAGACCTGTCGAAAATGTAACACTGAACTGACGAAGGCTGTTGACATCTAGATAGTTAGTGGTCGAATAGCTGTCAAGAGTTACTGTACAGACCTGTCGAAAATGTAACACTGACGAAGGCTGTCGACATCTAGATAGTTAGTGGTCGAAAAGCTGTCAAGAGTTACTGTACAGACCTGTCGAAAATGTAACACTGGCGAAGGCTGTCGACATCTAGATAGCTAGTGGTCGAATAGCTGTCATGAGTTACTGTACAGACCTGTCGAAAATGTAACACTGACGAAGGCTGTCGACATCTAGATAGTTAGTGGTCGAAAATCTGTCAAGAGTTACTGTACAGACCTGTCGAAAATGTAACACTGAACTAACGAAGGCTGTCGACATCTAGATAGTTAGTGGTCGAAAAGCTGTCAAGAGTTACTGTACAGACCTGTCGAAAGTTTAACACTGAACTGACGAAAAGAGTGAAAGATTGGCTGTCGGCATTTAGGTAGCTTCTGTTCAGAAAGCTGCCAAGTAATCGGGTTAAGCATTGTCGGATTGCAAGTTCCTCTCAGCCCATTTAAAGCAAAATATGCTTTATATTTGTCGGCAGCTATTTGGTCACATTTTTCCAACTCTCGGTAATTCGACAGCAGATCTTCGACTTGTTTTAGTGAGCTGAGTGTGAAGCATTCGACAGATCTGTACTGTAGATAGTTAGTGATCGAAAACCTGTTTCGGCAGCTGTTTGGTCACTAATTTTTATATCTCGGCCATTCGAATCATTTTAGTGACTTGGGTGTTAAACATTCGACAGGTGTATACTGTAGGCAGTAGTTGTTGAAAAAAATGTTGAGATATAGCCAACATAGGGCCTAAATAACCTGTTGATTTGGTACTACAGTCCAACCTGCCTTAAAGGCCATCTCTATATAAGGGCCACCTGCTTATAAAGGCCAATAGAATTGTATCTCAATTGTTCTTTATTCATATTGTTTAAACCTGTATATAAAGGCCATCTGCCCATAAAGACCACTTTTACTGGTTGCCTGGTGTGGCCTTTATAGACAGATTTGACTGTAATTTATTGGCTTAGTGCTGAACTGTCAACATATATGTACTTCACTCAACACAATTTGTATTCTATTCTAGGATACACTCATCATGCAAATATTATAAAAATAACACCATCTATCGAACAAGGAAGTGCTGTTGATAAACAATAAACTAAAATAAAACGCGTTTACTGTTACAGGAAAAAAGCCCTTATACAAATTTTATGAGTGGGCGTATTAAAAGCCATCCCTGGAGTGACAGTTTACAATCATCCCTTGACAAAGATTTTACTTAACGTAAATAAATTCTATATTTTAAAGGGGATTTATGCTGTAATTCTAAAGATAGTTATGGCATGTAATGTGTTGCAAAATTCAATATTTCATATTTATGTTCAATATTATTCTTTTTTTATTCTATATGCAATATTCCTGTACTTATATGTAATATGTTCTTTACATGTTCAATATTTTTCTTTTATATTCAATAATTTTTATTCATATTCTATATTTGTCTAAAATAATAACTTTAATTTTTAATATTTTATTTTTTATTATTTGACACAGAAACATATTTTAAAAATAGTCACATCAAAACATTAAAAATCAACAGAACAAAAAACAAGAATACATGTCAAAAAGACAGTATCAAAAAATTAAAGAATATGCATAGTGTCATAATAGAGTATATATATTATATAGGGCTCGAATGATTAGTGTAATCAAACATATTACTTTGAAAATTGTCAACATTTATTCACTAGTAAGATGTACATTATAAACATTTATATGTACAATTATATATAAAACATATTTGTTTATGAACAGTTCGTATAAGCACAAATTGATCATCAAGACCATTTGAATTGATAAACATAAATTATGGTCACTCAATAACACTATACATTGTTTATAGGAAAACAAGTTATACATGTACATCATTTACATAGAGGATCTTAGACGAGTGAAGGTTTAATATGAAATTTATTAAAATATGCCTTGGCGAGTGGCATATTTAATTATTGAACGAGTTTAATAAATTTCATATTAAACCCTCACTCGTCTAAGATCCTCTATGTAAATGATGTACATGTATAATTTGTTTTCCTATAAACAATGTATAGTGTTATTGAGTGACCAGGATTCTAAGATTCTATATATCACATAACTCAAAATACCGAGGCATAATGACATGTACGTATTATTTGATGCCATATAGAAACAGCTTATTTCTATTTATGTCAGGCAAATCACCTCCAAATTAACTGCGCAAGTAAGAAAATAGTTCTATTTAGATATAGTAAAAGTAATTAACCACCTAGAAAAAAGACATAATCAGTATGTAAGTTTAAATCATAATATTTTTCCGAATGCATCAAAATTATTTTTCAAAGAATCGGAAAGCCTTCAAAAGTCTAAAAATAAACAACAGACTGACACAGTTTTCATATGACGTCATTATAGGCACGACCACTACGTAAATCAGAAGCGTGATAACTGATTGCGTCACAATCAAGTGATATTACATGGGTACCTGTGTAATACGAAAAATATTACACCGTTTTATTCCATCAATAAACAGGAGGATTATGTGATATATTACATTTATCAAGGTGAGATAATAAAAAAGTATCATTATAATTCAAATGTGTAGAGTATACAAAGTCAACATCATTGTACGCGTTGGTGTAAATTGTTATGATTGCTAAGGTCAGAATCCACATTTTATGGCAATAATAAACACGAAAGTTATTTGTATTGAAAGAATTCATTCAATATTTGCAAAATCTTTCCAATTATTGTCATTTATAGTTTTTGAAGTATTTTCAATGTATTTTTTTTCAAACAATCTTGAAGGTTAAAAATATAAATATCAAAAACAAACATACTGATCCAAATCCGAATCTCTTTTTTTCTGGGTTTTCAAACAATCTTTTGGTTCATTTGAAAAATAAAAAAATTGTGTGTAGTATACTTAAATTTATAAATATTATTTTTAAACTGTGATGTCCGTCCAAGAAGAATATATATAAAATCTAAGTCAATATTGACATTTATTTAATTTTTTATCGGGATTTGTGAATCATATTCTATAAAGTTTATACTCTAGGCAGAAAAAATATGTACATGTTCAATAGACTCTCTAATGTTATAACAATATCTGCAATTTTCATCAGTAGCTACTGTAATTTTTTAAGCAGTATCAATAGCTCATAGCAGTGCAGTATTCTGTGTTGTTTTGTAAGGAGTACTATAAATATTTGACCACTGATGATTTGCATATGTAAAACCTAGTTCTCACCATCTAACCTAAGCAGTTTGGTAAGAGATCTTACTTTTTGCCAAAAGTTTCATATATATGTCTTTTTGAGAAATTTTAGAATAATATCTAGATAATTTGGAATATAACAAGAAGTATATCTTTTTTCAGGATCATAATGCTTGTGATTGGGATTTCTTAAAAACATTTGATGAATGTTATTAGACCGTTGAATTCTAGAAAGTTTGTATTGATATTAAACTTACTTAAACATTTTTCAAAGTATAAAGTATTCCTTAAGTATTAAAAAGTTCTGCTAACATTCTAATATCAAATATATAGAAAATAACATGACCATATACTTTAATACCTTTCTTATACCATATATCAGTATTTAAAATACCAAGATCAGAGTTTGGACAGATCAAAATACAAAACAGGTTCAATAAGTGAAAACATCATACAATGATTAATGTCCATTAACCATTGTCAATCAATAAAAAAAGTATGTGCCTATATTTTAAAAAGTTTCTAAACATCACCGTTACATGCAGACGATAACAATGTATACCATTTTTAATTGGTAGTAAAAAATATCTTCTTATCCATGTTACCTTCAATAATGTCAGAAAAAATAATTATTTGCCATTTTTACTTCACTATCTTCATAGTTGGGAATCATGACATCCCTTTTTATCCTGTCTGATTTTGATTACTATACAAATCATAGAATATTGTATTTAAAGTGTCTATAAATGTTTTTGGCAGGCACAAATCTAAATAATTTAATTTTGATAACATTAGTATGTTAAGGATAGTTATAGTTATTTTCCCTAAAACTGAATTGACATTTTTAATTTCAATAATCTGATTGTTAAAATTTATTGATTCCATTTCATCAATATTGATAAGAAGGTATTTTTTAAGAGTGTAAATCTTTGCACAATACAATTTAATTTACATCTTGAATAATGAAATACATCTTTTGAAAACTTTTTGCTACCGATTCAAACAACCTGTTTTTTTGTAAAATTAATTTTCAGATCGGGAATTTTTCAATAGTATTAGAAATTAAGCATATCAAGAACGGGAAATAAAGACTTTGAGGAGCATCTAAAATAAGTGAAGTATCATCCGCATATTGATATACTTTATACGTTCTATTGTCAATGATGAAACCTTTCATTTCTTGATTATTTCTAATACAAATTTCAAAGAATTTCTGCACATAGAAGATCTTGTTAACAATATCCCTACAGCTGACTATCTCTCGGCAGTTTTTGTTACCACCTCTCCATATCTCGGACACTCGAGAGACAGTTTTGAAATTTGTAACTTATTTTTTGTTTATTCCCAAAAGTGTTTTCGTTTTTTTTTTCAATCCTGTCAGGTGAAATATAAAAAAAAAACCTTAGGCTTGCAATATCCCTGTGCAACAATTTATTGTAATAAGCTCGCGTCGTTGGTTGTATCAAGTTCCCATTGTGGAAACAAGCTCTAACGTAGCGTATTAATTGTTTAACGAAAACACTATAAGCAACAGAAACAAGTATATTGCTGTAGGGAATAGAAAATTTCGCAATAGAAAATTTAAAGTCATCGCGTTTGACAAGCAGCTTTAAATGTAGCCAGCCATGGGCGTCATAATTCAGATATGTCTAAATATGAAAGAGAACTTGAAAAATCAGTAGTTACTTTTATTTCTAGGATAGATGATATTTAAATAATCTCCAAATTTAGAATATTTAAACCTGTAGTCTCACTTAGCATACATTTGGAATTTCAAGGTAAAAAGGTAGGATTTTTATGTATGCTAAGTGAGACTGGAACATGGTTGTGGACCATGTAGAGAACAATAGAAATTAATTACAGGTAAACTAAAGTCTGTTTAAAAATAAAATGACATTAATAAAAATCATACAAGCACCATCCAACCAATTTAACAAGACTTAAATGTGTTCAATTCTATTTTAATCTGAATACTGAAAACTGTTGAAGATGTTAGCCAATATCTTTATAAAAAAATTATAATAATAATACAATCAAAATTATTTTTTTAGCATCCATATATTCAAATTGTGAAAAAAACAGAATTTTCACTATAATTAGCAGGTTATTAATAAAAAGATCTAAATTTAATTACCAATAAATAAAAAAGTACGGAATACTTTAAACAGACAAAAATAATTTTTTTTTTTTTTTACAAAGTTCTTAAATCTCACTATATAAGGGAAATTAAAATGGCAGAAAAACAAAACTAAAAGATTTTTTTAAAATAAAGAACAATACTGGATATCGTTATTGTTATTACAAATCTCTTAGAAATTGATAGAAATCCTGGTGTACCTATAGTTTATTAAAATTTTAATTTTCTAAAATTTGACCATATTTCCTTTCATCAAACCAATTTATTAATTTATTTTTATCTCTATTTATTCCTTTACTTGATTTTATTTATTTATTATTTATTTTAATTTTATTTATTTATCGATTATTATTTCTTTACTAGTTTTTATTAATAATTTATTTATTTATGTATTTATTTATTTATTTATTATTTACAAATTTCATTCATTTTATTTACTAGTTTTTATTAATTAACTGATTAAATTATTTACATTTCTTATTTATTTATTCTTTTACTGATTTTTATTTATAATGAATGAATGAATGAATGAATAAATAAATGAATATTTTTATTGAAAAAGCTGAGAATATTTTTTAAAATATTGAAAATGTGAAAAATTTATATTCGTCTTCTTATGAAACAAGTGAAATTTCAAGTCTATTTGAATCACACCACCAAACCAAAACATGTTTTTCCTCACTGAACATGTGATTTATTATTTTTTTTTATCCTTTATTCTTTTCCTATTTTTTTTTACCTTTGAATGAATTTATTTATTTATTTTTTTATTTATTTATTTATTTATTTATCATTAATTAACTAATTTTTATTTTGTATTGATATTCTTTAATTGTTATTTTTTGTTGTTGTTTTTTAAAAACTAAAGCTTGACTATGATGACAATTATGCATATTAAGGAAATAGACTATAGCCAGGTGTATACGGCTTAGGTAAAATCTGGTGATTTTTAAAATGTATGCTAAGTGAGACTAAACCTATTTAAAGTATAGGATGTCATCTATATGTCTGTATGTTCAGCTGAATGATATGGCGTCAGTTTTCTCTTTTGGTTTAACAAGTTTCTGCATAAGAAATTATCTTCAAACCAATTAGGAAAAAGGGTTTATATAAGTGATAATTGCATGAAAATTGTTTGAATATTTAAGCAGATTTGAATTTCAGACATCATATTACATTGCAAAATACTCGATATGATTGTGTCTGATACTTCAAAACAAAATTATTGTCATCAATCTCAAAATACTAGACTAAGTACATATATTTCTTTACTTTATGTATTTTGCTTACTTAAAATGCTATTTATATCATACGTGGATTTTCAAAAAGCTTCCGCATGATGTTTAAAATTTATGGAGCGCTACTGAAATTTGTATAGATATTGTTTCATAGTTTTATATCTTTCATTGTTGTAGCTTACATATCTTATTTCATATCTACCTATACATTAAACACAAAGTTGCCTTTCACTTGGTCTTATACCTTTTTTCTCGTTTTCGGTTTCCCAGTTTATTCTTTTTCACTTACCCGTCACATTGCATCAGTAGTTATTGACAGTCGCCATAACATATTACATACTGTATAGGCGAATTTCAGGGTGAAAGTTTAAATTTTTGGACATGATAGTCTGAAGTCTAGTTCAGTGTAATGAATATAGAGTGTAGCAAAATTCCACATAAAAGGCATTGTTACATGTATGAGTTGAGTTGAGTTGAGTAATGGTGTTTAACGTCCCAGTCAAGAATATTTCACATATACTGAGACGTTGCCAGCTATAGGCGAAGGTGCAGAAATTTAGCCTGTGTGTTGCGCTGATGGCATTATACAGCAGGGTTCTTTAGCGTGCCAAGCCCACCGTGACACGGGACCTCGTTTATTTTAAGTTCCCATCCGAAAGAACCGTGACTTTCATTTCGAAATGCCGAGTGCTTGGCGAAAGAACAGTCACTACCCACTTTCAAATCTTGAGTCAGACCCGGTCGGAGATCGAACCCACGACCTTCCACTTACGGAGCGAGCACTCTACCAACTGAGCTACCGCAGTGGTTGTATATACATATATATACATATGGAAGATTATTTAAAAATAATGCAGCATAAACCAAACTGTGTGTTTTTTATTGTGGTTTATTCATGAATGTCCCTTTTGTTAAAAAACAAGGTAAGAACTCGGTTAAAACAAAGGGACATTCATGAATTCAATGTAAATAATCATGTTTAAAGTAGCATTTGAATAAGCAATTTTTAATTCAAAACAATGAAAGCTATAACTTATACCATCAAGTCCACCAGGTAAAATTAGAACAGACTATAATTGCTTGTTTGCACAGAACATGAAATCCAAAAAGGGACTGCTATTTAGGAAAGGGACCATCACAGAGATACCTTTCTTGCAACACGAATCCCCCGTTACATTTTTTTTTAGATTGTAAACGTTTTATACAACTGATGGGCATCAATAAATGTATGAAAACGATAAAAATTTGCAATTGGAAAAACAATATACACTACATTTGTCCAAAAACGGCGCGTAAATGAATCTTCTTGAATTGTCGAAAACGGATATTTTATTTCAGTCAAACTCCCGACCAGCCACCGACATCCATTTAACAGAACTAACAGCATGCATGCATGTTCTATCCCGAAATAGGAAGAACTGCTTTGTTTTCTGGATCTCCTGGCCTGTAAAACCAAAATTGCTTGTAAATAGTCTACACAAATCAAAATCACGGATTGTACGCATAAAAGGTCTGCTAAGGTCCCACATGAGCATGCGCATGCCAAAATTCCAAATGTGCTATACGCTACGTCAGCAAAACACGTCACAATAAAGATGTATTCGGTTCCACTTAAAGGAATGTTTTCTCTGATATGAACACAATCTTCTTGTAATTTATACAAAGCTACAATGTCCGTCAATAACAGAATGATACAAAACATAACATACAACCATTCACTGCCACTTCGGAAATCTTCGCTTGGTTCCGGTGAAAATACCAACAAGGCGGTTACTGTATAAACCGGAGTTGTGATCAGTGTACCTAGCAACACAATCAAAATATTTATACACTTTTTTCTCCGAGCTAGAATTCCGGAATCGATATTAATATTCCGAAATCCTTGTAAATCTAAATTGTCGGACTCCATTGATCTAGTATTCTCTATGTCATTGGTCAAATGTACTAAAGACCTGGATTCTTCGTTTTCATTGGTTGAGTCGTAATTAACATTTCCCTCGCTGCCAATGATTGGTTGGTAATTTATGAATCTTTCGTTTTCATCGGTGGATTGGTAATTTATAGTTCCATCGCTGTCATTGGTTGAATGACAATTTCTTCTAGTCGATGTACACAATATGTTGACGTTTAATTTTCTTGTGGAAGACCAAAACCCAAACATTAAACCGACAGCCAAGAGACAATATTCAACCGTAATCGGTCGGAGAAAAGGTTTAATATAGATATAAAATTTATTATACAAGGCATGATCTAAACATGAGCTTGAATTAGCAAATAATGCTAAATGTGTGTCTCTATAATTGTAGCCTACAGTCGTAAAATTGTGTGACGGGATAAACAAATCTTCGGACATTTTTACAAATGTATAAACACCAGCAGCCATATTGCCAGAAACTACAAATATTATTCCCAAATGAGAACTGAACGATGCACAAAAAGTGAAATTTGAAAAATACGAAATAAAGACGATTTGAAGACATATGCATACCATTGTCAAACAATTCCATGTTATTCTTTGGGTAGTTGTAAACATTGAGTTTATAGAGTCGTTCAAATAACATTGGCTGTTGGTCCAGATCATAGAAAGTGACTGCAAAATGATAATAAAACCAAATATCCATATGAAAATAATTTTCAATTTCGGCGCTTTTTCATTTTCTTTTAAAGCCTCGATCCATCCTGTCTTGAGTTTACGTGCACAGAAGCCCAACACAATCATAGACAGTCCGCCTAAAATGTCACATGCAGTTATAACAGCGTAGATATAGAAATTCAAAGTACTTTCACCATGTTTATGTCGAGTATTTATCACCATGACGACCATTGACACGGAAGCAATTGTTCCCATAATCAAAATGGTGGAAATTCTGCCATCATAACATTTACCTCCGGGAGTTGAATTTCCGGCTGTTAAAGGCAATATTACCACTGCCTTGATCAGCCTTTTGATGAATGACAAACGAGGCATTGGTAAACTGTAAATAATAATAATTAATAATGAACAACATGTGTTATTGAAACAATACGTAAAAATTTGCATCGCCAATAAATTCACAAAACTGGGCCAATATGAGATAAACTGGGCCAATATGAGATAAACTGGGCCAATATGAAAAAAACTGGACCAATATGAAAAAACTGAGCCAATATGAGCGCGTGCAAATACTCTGACAGCTTTTCATTACAAAAACAAAATGGCTGACCACATAGCGCTTCTGAAAATCCAACAGGGGTAAGTGCAAATTAAAACTTTTTTCTAATTACAAAATATGCTTATTTTATATGGGAAAGTTGCTTTTGTTCGATAAAAATATTATCAAGTATCCTACAAAATATACAAAAAGCTTCACATTTTCATTCGATTGTCCCCTTATCTTTGGCGCGGTATAATTACAAACAATCGGACAACAACGTTATGCAGTGAATGTCAGACAAACATGTTTGTCCCTGAAAAGACATGATTGATGAAGTTTTATCGCTATGAAATGATAAACAATTGAAGATTCTGGTTTCTCTTGGATGTCGAGAGCGATACCAATCAACACTTGCCACAAAATAATAGATTTGTTGATAAAACAGTCGATGCTGATAAATTTAAATTGAGAGTATGAAATGTTATTTAATAAAATTATCATTAACCAGGTATTTTTATATTGGCCTAAGGCCAAGGGCCAATATGACACACCGATGCCAAATGACTGGGCCAATATGAAAATACCTGATTAATAATAATAATAATAATAATAATTATAAATCATAGCATAGTGATGAGGTCAATATATGTTTTATCGACTGAAGAAAATAAATATCGACCAAGGACAAGGTCCGAGGTACATATATTGATTTTCTTCAGTCGATAAAACACGTCATATTGCCCGAATCATTATGCTATAACAGCTTTATTATAATGTATAATTCGACCCGTTGAAACAGTTATCCAAAGTATTCAAGACAGACTAGACTACAATGGCTACCAAAGTACAAATACTACATACAGGTTACAAATTTTCGAGATTTTCTTATTCAATTTACAATGCAAATTTTGTTCTGATAAAGACTAAAAATGACATTTATTCAAAAAATAAAAAAACCCAGACATCCATACTGTGAACTGTACCTGCTCTCTCTCTCTCTCTCTCTCTCTCTCTCTCTCTCTCTCTCTGGTTCTGTGTTAGTTTTTTTTCAAAATTTAGATTGAAAAATTCAGATCGAAAATTAATCCATCCGCAACAAATACCACAACTTAGTCTGGCCCTGGAAGCCACGGCCTCCAATAAACACTATCGAGTACTGTATAAATGTGAACATATCCGGTTTCATTGGAGGTACATTGTATCAACCACTGTTTTATAAAATTTTGTTGATTAAAATAAAATTATAAAAAGGTGTCTACGGTGTTTGCGAGCAATCGATCCACAATTTCTCTTGGATTATGAGTTATTCAACCTGTATGAGGCCACTCTTATATAAAATAATGTTTTCTGTCACTTAATTTGTTATAATGTATGCAGTCAAATGTATGGAAATACTAGTAGCTATTTCTGCTTAAAAATCACCATTTTCATATAGAAACAGTAATGAGTTTCCGTTACGAAAGATAATTTTATTGACACGACATTTTAAAACGAATCTTGTTCTATAGATACAAAATAATTTTAACCTATATTTCATTAATGTAATTTTTGACTAACATGAAATTTTTCTATGGGCCATGTCCTTACATTTTCCGTAGACATCCATTATACTATAACTTACCAAGATAATCGAGAAATAAACGATATATCGTCTTCTTCAAAACGTTAAATAAATAATCGAACGAACCTGAATGAACACGAACTTATCAATATTATAAAACCATGTAGTCATTCTGTTAAAGTCCCAAAATTTGTAAAACCTTCCTCATAGGAGCTATCATGTCGGTGAAGGAAGTTGGTTTTTAAATGTGTCCGTTTAAGGTTCCAGGTGAATGATAATATATAATAACTATGCATATATTTAATATATAAAATGATAAAAAACTTCCTTATATGACGGATGTAAATTTTTGGAATCAAAATAATTTAATAAATTTTTAAAATTTTCAAAATGATTTGTTCAATGTCGTAACAATTATCTTTTTGTTGAATAATGCCAACCGTATAATCCACTTTTACTAAATTGGTTGATTTAATGGGATTTTACCTCCCATTCAAGAATATTTCACTTATATCGAGACCAGGTTAATTGACAGAATTTTTTGGTTTATGTTGCTCAGTCTGTTTCAGTCGCTTTTTATTGTAAGCATCCTTTGTAGCGGCTACAGGTGGCATACTCTTTTTCGAAAAATACAGAGGTATCTTTAGTATGTACTGAGATACGGGATCTCGGTTTTGAGTCTCATCTCAAAGACTTCCAAGTAACGATATTTTTACAGCTCTAGTATGGAGATGAAAATACAACCCACATCCTTCCAAATCAAGTGAAAGTACAACTCGGTCGTCTGCCCATGACCTTGCAGTGCGCTCAGGCAAATGTGCGATGAGATAACAACTTGGCTACTGGATATGGTCTCACTTTTACTAAGATATATTATACATTTATTGCCTTTGAGTGAAGGAGATTTAAACATATGTTCCCCAGTAACAAGTCAAATTTCCCGAAGGTGAAGTTAAGGGTGAACAAATGTTTAAATCTCCATCAAACAAAGGCAAAAGATTATTTATTATACTGAAAGATAACCATGATGATATGAAATACAGAAAGAAAGAAAAAGATTTTTAAAAGACAGTCTGGAACGTTAAAACGTCGGTCCTTCCTTATCCGAATCATTAATTTTCTCCTAACAAAATACAAATCGTTTATTTTTTTTCTTATAATTATTTATAGATTGTTTTTTTACGCTATAGTCCATTATACCACTATGGTATCTCAGTTGATAGAATGCTAGATCCGTACTTGAAAGGTCGTGGGTTCGAACCACGGGCAGGGTCTGACCAAGACTTTAAAATATGCAGCTACTGTTCTTTCGATAAACATTCGACCTTTAGAAATAAGTGAAAGGATGGTCATTCTGAAGAGACCTTAAAAATCGAGGCGGGTACTGCATATTGTCCAAAAGAACACTACAACGGTAATAATATCTGCCACTTCATCTATAGCTGGTGACGTCTCTATATAAGTGATATATTCTTGACTGAGAATAAAACCCTAATCAATCAATCAACCAATCAGTCAATCAATTTAGTCCACTTTTTCACTGCAGTTACGAATTTTATTTGAAAACAACCACCCGAAACGAACCTGCAGTGCAGGCCTGTCAAAAGTTTTAAAACTCTAACCTAACGAATAAGTGCCAAATCGGCAGCTCATCTGTGACTTCGATTTGAAAAATAGGTAGTGGTTGTCTTTTGCCAGAGACTATCGGCGTCCTTTGAGAAATACTTTAATAAACGATGTCCCGTGTCACGATAGGCGCGGCACGCTAAAGACGGATAAACCGGTTTTCCTTCACTAACCCGGAACTTATTGCCTCAAAATAAGTAAAAAGAAATCTTGACTAGCTATAGGTCGCGTGTATAATTAATTTCTAATTACACGTAGAATTATCTTGTCCCTCTGTTATTTAGCAGTTTCAGAAAAGCGTCTTATCTACGGATTTTCTTTTAGTCGGCCACTGTGGAATGCTTAAAATGTATGTTGTATAACATGTGCAAAACAACATTCCGTATCACCATAGTAGCCGGAACTACTTTTAGGGGAATTCCCTTTTCCGTTAGGAAAATGTTTCGAGTTTGGAGAGAATCGCGGACGATGTTAAATAATTTTGTAAAATCAATGTTTTTTTTTTTAATTTTCCCAGGTTTACGCTGGTATTAGTAAAATGTTAACCAATGATGTTTAAACGAAGATTTATCTGTTTTTTAGCAGTTTATCCAGTCAGGTATAAGATTTTTCGAATCAGATCAAAAATCAATATAAAATAGTTGATCGTGAATGATTAAGTCAAAGAAAGCTTTTCATTTAGTTTGGTAGGGTATGTGATAAATACAAAACCACATATGTGTGGTTTTGCGTATGGACCACATAAGACATAATTAACGCTAACAGCAATCATATATCTTTTAAAATAGTCTTATCCATGGGTTAAAACGGTTACAACTCTATAATTTAGAAAAAAAAATTGTCACGAAATTTAAAAAAAATTAAATTGAAATAGTTTTTCTTACATGTTTATGCATTTAATAAGAAAATAATTCACAGCCTGCTAGCTCACGGTTCCGGATGAATGTACAATAATATATATGTATAAGACTTACGTTTGCACGCCTATGCCTTAATTTCTATGTAAAAAAAAATTGAAAAATTCATTTTTCACACAATTTTTACAAAAGTTTGAGTCCGTTATTAGTTGGTTTTTTTCAGAGGTCGTTACAGAATAAATGAAAGTTATTGCGATACATGCACCACCACTACGAAAGTTCAGTTGGTATAGTGACCGCTTCCTAAGTAGGAGGTCATGGGTCCGATGCCCGGTAGGAGTCTGACCAAGACTTAAAAATAGGTAGTCTGCATTCTCCTTTTTTATTTAATTATTTCATTTAGAGTCTGATAAAACACAAATGTTTAAAAAAATATTATTGAGAAAAATTGACTGATCACGGAGCGATTGTTTGATATTCAAGTGGGTTCATTAAGTTGTTCGTTTAATAACTTTACAACAATTATCTTTAAAATATACATCTGAAGTTTTTCACACAATAAATGGGTTGTAAAATATAATAATGCAGAGTAAAAACATCATAAACGATTATGAATCATAACTGATAATGAATCATAACTGACGTATCTTGCTGAAATTAACTCTCTCTCTCTCTCTCTCTCTCTCTCTCTCTCTCTGGATATTATGATGGGGACAATATCTTTTATCTACAATGTGAGGATATTGTACAATGTATTCAAGTATAGGGGCACTTTTTTGTTGGGGCAATAAACTCAACCCTACACTTTTGCAAACAACATTGTTTACATTTTAAATAACCTATTGTACATGTTAGTTTTGACTGCTCATGGTTCGTGATGTCCCACTAAGAGGGTTCCACTAAGAGGGTGTCGCTGAGGGGCCCTATAATTAATTAAGCGCGCGCTTACTGTTTAGGTTAGAGCTCATTTGGAAATATTGTTGTGCAAGTACAATTTAGCTTTGCAAAGGTAGATCGTTTTCTTTAGAAACTCAACCATACCAAACCTAACCGCCTGGATATAAGTGGTAGAATATTAAATGAGATGTAAAACAAAATCTCTCTCTCTCTCTCCAATGTGATCCGCGCTACTGTTAAAAGACTCTGTTATAAGCCCTTTGAAATTCACCTAAGATATATATAGAAATTAGCGTTTAAGGTGTCTTCCCGCTGCCCGTTTGACCTAATGCTTGACCTCATCAGTTACAAGGGGACTTGTGATCTTATTCTTGACAAACCAAAAAAAAAAAAAAAAAAACAACAAAAAAACACAAATTCATTGTTTGATTGAATGGCGTTTCACGTCCCAGTCAAAAATATTTTACTTATATCGATACGTTACCAGGCTGATCTATATCTTAAAACCTAGAATGTCAAATATTTGACAAAATCGAAGTTTAATCGCCAATTTTACATAGAAATTTCTTTTTTCCTTAAGGGGACTAAATGTTCTAAACAATTGTCACGTGACTTGAAGTCAGAAATTTTTACCTTTCTAGTGCGTTCGTGCCAGTGTGCAGGAAAGAATCTTTAACGTTCCACGCTAACTGCGGCACGGTGCATCGGTTTTAATGTCTTAGTTTTTACGAAGGATCCCGTAACTTTCATTTCTAAATGACGAGTGCTTGGCGAATGAATTGTCATAACCTATTTTCAAGTTTTAGTCAGACCCTTGCAGTGGTTCGAATCTTCTTTACCAATTGAGCTAACGAAGTCGATTATGCTGAATGATCAATGAAATAGTGGCGTGGTATGAACTGGGGTCTCATCCGTCCATTACTGATACAGCCGCCAATCGAAATTAAAGTTGGCTTACAAAATTGACAAAACTCGGTTGAATTCGTAAATCACATGACGATACGAATTCGACAAAACTCGGTTGTAATCGTAAATCACATGACGATACGAATTCGGCCGAATAGTAACGAATATTTGTAGTTTAGATACTATTCTTTACAACAATAACAAAGCATATACTTTAGATTAGTTTGCATTACATTTATTCAGATATTAATGTAGATATATACATTTTATATCAGCAGGTTCCTTGGTGTGCGACTTTCAGCGTTAATCCCTTCCTGAAAATATATACATTATTGGCATAAGATTAATGAATCTCTTCAGCTATATTATACTTCATGAAACATGTTCAGCGGAAGTTTTATTGGACAAACAAATAAACAGACCAAAATTGTTGAAATTCAAATATTTTAAAATGTTGAAAGAGAAAATTACAAGGACTAAAATGTATTACACAAAGTGTTTAAAATAAATAAATAAATAAATAATTGACACTAAAATACTTGAAACAAATATTCGGTAATATTAAAATTAATATATAAACGTTTTAAAAGAGTAGTTTTGCAGAAAATGCAGCTGTGCAGGAATTTTAAGCAACAATTGTAAAATTCTTTACAAGAAACATTTAGCCTACCAATTATCTACCTACCACTTACCCATCTACCATTTACCCACCTACTACTTACCATCCAGCCACTTACCAACCACCCACTTACCAATCTACCACTTGCCAACGGCCATTGCCAAGTTACCACTTACCCACCTACCACTTACCAGCCCACCACTTGCCGAACAGCCACTTACCAATCTACCACTTACCAACAGCCATTACCAACCTACCACTTACCCACCTGCCACTTACCTACCTACCACTTATCCACCCACCATTTATCCACTTACCATTTACCAACCAGACACTTGCCAACCTACCCACCAAAGAAACCAAATAACATCTAGCAGTATAACTTACAATTTAAACACCGAGCCAATTAATCACAAATCAAAAAAAAAAAAACACTCACCAACTAGCCACGTACCAACTCAGACAACGAAACAACATCCCCTTTCATCGACCAGCAAACTAAAAAACATCGAGCAATTATCAAACTAACAGACCAGCAACCCAATAAATCACTCACCAAACAGCAATTGAGTGAAAACAAAAACAACAACCCAATCAACATCAAGCAAAATCAGCAACAGATTAAACATGCACCAAACCCACCAACAGCCAACCCATCCAGTCACGTATCTATCCAGCCTACCAAACAACAACGCAAATCAAGTAATCTGTCACATCAACAATTTAACCAATCAAAAACAAACCGACAATCCAGTCAAGCAATCAACAAACTTGCTGCCCAGCCAGTGTACCTGCACATCAACCAATCAAAAACCAACCGACAATTCAGTCAAACAATCAACAAACCACACTAACCAATCAGCCAATCTGCCGACCAACCAACCAACATCAAGTAAATTAACCGACTGAAAAACCCAACCAGCAATCCAATCAAACCACTACCTAGCCATGATAACTGATCAGCCAACCTGCACGTCAACCAATCAACACCAAGAAAAACAATCCAATCAAACCACTACCAAACCATGGGAACCAGTCAATTTTAAATTACCAGACTTACTTGCAGGACTCGGCATGCATAACACATTCATTGCTGTAGGTATTGCCATCTGTAGCACATACTGGTTTATATATAAGAAAACAAGCTGTGGCACAGTGAGAGTGAGGACGTTCTGTAGTGGTAACGGCTAGATAAATAAATAAATAAATACAAATAAATAAATAAATAAATAAATAAATAAATAAATAAATGCCAATTATTGACACATCAGGGCAACCACTGCATTGAACATACGTTCGTAATTTTGACCAGAATATGTCCTTAATGCAACATTTATTGGGTGGAAAAGACAATTATCCTTTAACCCAAGTAGTAGTAGACTGCTGTCAAACAGTATACAGTTATCGACAGGTCATCTTGATACCAAGGGTTCTTAAAACACCATTATTATGCCTCAGCAAAATCCTTAAACTATCATTGGTCGATTTCTAATCACGTGGTATGAAACAATTCACAATGTTTGAACGAGCAGTCAACATCGACATGGGATATTGCAATATTCACCGCTAGGCACGGAAAATCACGGAAACTACCGAGTAATCATACCTCTGTCCGTATATATCCCTCCTTTATTATTAGGGACATCGAAACTTTTTTATGCAATTCAGGGGCGGATCCAGGATTTTTTGAAAGGGGGGGTTGAGAATTATCCAGGATTTTTTGAAAGGGGGGTTGAGAATTATATCAATGCTAGGTGCGAGCGCCGAAGGCGCGAGCTTCCAGAAACGAGGGGTCTAGGGCAGAGCCCCGATGGGGACCCAGAAAATAACTTTTAATCAGTCAATAGTTCTCTCTATCTCTCTCTCTCTCTCTCTTTTAATTTTTCAAAGGGTAGGTTGCAACCCCCGCAAACCCCCCCCCCCTTAAATCCGCCACTGCAATTTAATACATTTTAAACAAAGATTTTAAGACTTGCTCGATATAAGAAAGTAAATAGTGCCTAAGTGGGTTGATGTAAATATGGAGGATTGTCTCCCCTTGAGAACTTGAGAACTTAATGTTCCCTCGGGTGACGCAAACACATGACAAGGATATAAATATCATATTTCCCTCACGAAATCGTGTTTCTCCTCTAATATATCCCTTATTCCGAACACACAATAGCGTCACGATGATATGACGTCATCGATGGAGAATCGGCAACAATTTTCTAGCGTTTGCTTCGGATGAGTTCCGATATGTGAAAAATTAATGAATCGGAGAAAGACTTTCAGACTGTCTTCTTTGTAATATTTTTGTTAACTTGATACGCGTTTCTTTTTCTTTCTTTCTGTCTTTTTATTACGGCGGTTATCTTTCGGTATAATAAACAATGTATTACCTTTGACTGAGGGAGATATGAACATTTGTTCATTTTACAAGTCACATTTCCCTCGGGCTAAATCTGACTTGTTGCGGTTAAACAAATGTTCATATCTCTTTCACTAAAAGACAATATTTGTACAATAGATGTGTAACATTTTTGAGTTAAGGTTTGCCTATAAAAGACGAACACAATTATAACGTCAATACTTACCCGCACAAGCAATGGTGAACACACCACACATCAGTAAAACATATTTCAGCATCTTGAACTGTTAGTTAAGATTGCGTCTGTTGATCCAAACCCCAAAAATAATAGTTTTATAAGATTCGAGACTGGTTTATGACATGTTATAAAATTGCTGATAATAAGCCATGTTGTTGTTTCTCACAATTAACGGATTTTTATTGTTTTGTCGCGTTTGTCTCTTCAGGTCCTGGTCCCGGTTTCACAATCATTCCTTAGATAAGATTTTCCTTAACTTAAATTTAGCAAATTTTTGTATCTCTTTTTGGGACTCCTGGTGCATATTTTTGTCAAAACTAAATGAAAATGCTTTAATCTAGAAGTGATTTTTAAAACGACATCGTAAATCCCCAATATCATCGGCTTGAATGTTAACATAATTATAAAGATTTGAAATTTTGCAAGATTTAAGTTAAGTGTAATCTTAGCTAAGGAATGATTGTGAAACCAGGGCATGTTACATCGTGTTATGTAATAAATACAGTACGTAATGTCCACCTAGTAGTGTAATATCTTTTTCGTGTAATGTAATAACAACTTGTTGTTGTTGTTTAAAAAATTGACGTGTAATGAAATAAAACAAATTTCGTGTTATGTAAAAAAAATTCCGTTACTGTAACGTAAAAATGAAATTGGGCAACAATACACGTTGTTTTTATTACATAACAAGCTGTTATAACATTACACGAAGGAAGTTATTACATTACTTGGCATTTATTACATAACACGGCGTAACACCCCCTCCCGCCAAATAAAAATTGACATCGACCGTTGTATCTAAAGGACAACACAGTCCTGTCGAAAGTTCAACACCACGCCCACAATGTTCCGACACTGGCCGCCATTACGGTACCAAAGCAGCGTCACGGCAACTAATGACATTCTAGTGTCAGTGACGTCATTTTACGGCTCAATTCAGGTCCAATTCCATTTTTTGTGTGTAATTCAAGCATGTCGACCCTTTGGCAGAAGATTGTGGGCGTGGTCAGCGATATGCCAATTAGTTTCAAATCGGCAGCCCATTTTGGTCCTTCGATAGCTATATCTGGACAGCTTTCTATGACTTGTATCTATATATCATTAGGCATGTTTCGGCCACTAACTATCTAAATCCCGACCACTCGGGGCCACCGCGGTAGCTCCGCTGGTGAAGTGATCGCTCTGTAAGTTGGAGGTCGTGGGTTCGAACCCCGACTGGGTCTGACCCAAGACTTTAAAGAGGGAAGTGACTGTTCTTTCGCCAATCACTCGGCATTACGAAGTGAAAGTCGCGGTTCTTTCGGATGGGTACTTAAAATAAACGAGGTCCCGTGTCCCGGTATGGGTGGCACGATAAAAAAAAACCCTGCTGTATAATGCTATTAGCGCAACGCACAGGCAAAATTTCTGCACCTTCACCTATAGCTGGCGACGTCTCGATATAACTGAAATATTCTTGCTTGGGACGTTAAACACCATTACTCTCCCGACCACAGAGCAGCCGAGCTTTTTTCCTTTTAACTTTTGGTGTACTGTAGGTGATTTTCATACGAGTTTGTGAGTGTTGTAACATTTTCACTCATTTCTCGACTGTCTGTTGTTGTAATGTTGTTTAACGTCACATCAGCAATTTTTTACCTATCTCAACAAGAACAGGTATATAATCTCTAAGGATTAACCTAAGGACCGTGAGATGTGCAAGTGTGTTTTATGGTCTGCCTTGTACTGTTGTGCAATCAGGACGACTTTAAGGTGCTAACTCACGGAATCTGTATGCAGTAGACACGCATACAACTCCCCAATCACATTATCCTGGTGCCGGGATGAACCTTAAGATATTCCCTGTCCTTCAATACCGAGCGCCAAGTCAGGAATCGGTATTTTGTAAAAAGCCTTATGTATAATTCAGGGATTCGAATTCACAACCTCCAGCTCTCATGATACCGATTAAAACTGTAAAAGAACTATCATCCACATGGTTTGCAACAACACATGTCATTAGGTCATATATTGTTTCAATTCAAAAAAAACTGTTGTCGGAAATTTTATATGAACGATAACGACAGGTTTCTCGGCATTTCTTTAATATCATGCTTTTGGGTGGAGTATTGTTTTAATGTCAAGACTTTATTATTTAAACTATGTGATAATCTTAAGTTGATGCGAAATATCCCATCTGGTTAAAATATAAACTACGTTACATGTAATTAGTTAGCCTGAATTGTGTCTACTGAAGTCTAAATGACCGGTACGTGGACAACACTGCCCATCTCTGCACCGTATGTGAGAGGTCGAGATTCGAAACCAGGTCGAGTCTGACCCAAGACTTGAAAGTGGGTAGTGGCTGTTCTTTCGCCAAACATTCGGCATTACGAAAAAAAAGTCACGATTCTTTAGGATGGGAATTTAAAATAAACGAGGTCCCGTGTCACGGTGGGCTTAGCACGCTAAAGAACCCTGCTGTATAATGCCATCAGCACAACGCACAGGCTAATTTTCTGCACCTTCGCCTGTAACTGGCGACTTCTCGATATAAATGAAATATTCTTTACTGGGACGTTAAACGTCATTACTCAACACAACTTTTCTCCTGCGAGCTCCAAATACCCTTTTGCTCAGTCAGCGTCATAATGTCATGTAATGCTTTTATTTTTTACTAGTTTTTTATCATATTATACATTTTTGAAATATTTCGTTCAGATTTTTTAAAATGATAAAACACGTGTATTTTTCATGTTACTCCGGTTTCCTTTACCATTGCAGAAATGACCGTCTCGATGCGCAATCTAAATCGAGATGTTTCTACCGATTACTTGGATCACAACAGTCATGTTACGAGATGATACGTTTTTCGCTCAAGTTTGTTTGTAGGCTCGGCTGAAAGCTTAAGGCAGTGTGTTAATTTAGAAAGTGTAGTCTGAACCAGTCATGTTTACGAGATGAAGGCGTTTTTCGCTCAAGTCGAGATTCTAAGCGGCCGCTTCTACGTTGGCAGAGGAAAATCATAGATTCTCAGGGAATGGATTTTAAACAATATATTAAAAAAAGAATCAAGCGTATCACATACAATCCAGACCTGTTGAAAGTTTAACAATAAGCTACGAATTGACGGATCGCCGGCCACGCCCACTATGATCCGACAAATTGTCGACATGCTTGAATTACACGCAAAAGAATGAAAATTCGGCCTGAAATGTGCGGTTTAATGACGTCACTGACACTAACTAGTACGTCATTAGTTGTCGTGATGCTGCTTTGGTACCGTGATGGCGGTCTTTGTCGGAACATTGTGGGCGTGGCCATCGATACGTCAATTTGTGCTGAATTAACAGAACATCTCGATCATGTATTTCCCACACCTGTGACATGAAAATCCACGTTTTTACCCATGTGGGATTCCCTGGTCACACCCTAGGGTTGATGCAGGCTACATGTTACGCCTGAATAAACAGCTGTTTCTGCGAAAATAGAAGTTTTTAATGGATTTATAAAGGAATAAGGTGATTCTCTGCTGGTCATATGAGATAGGGAAACATCAACCTTCGGCAAGCCCCGTTCTAGACCAAATATATAAGACCTTGGATTGAGAAATACCCTATCTCATATAACCAGTAGCGATAGATTCTATTAATCTCGATGGCTGCTTTATATCTTAAGGAATTTTCCGGCCAGTAGCTATCCATATCGCGACCAATCGGCATCCTAGCTTCGACTCCTTTTCGTTAGCTCAGTTTTAAAAGTTCGACAGGTCTTTTCTGTATATGTAAAGTCATTTCAATGTTAAAAAAGGTCGCTTCGGATAGGAAATGCCCTTCAAAAATTTATATAAATCCAACTGACTCGTCAAATCATCCAGCCTCCTACAGAAAAAATGCTTATTTATTTTCCTATGAAAACTAGAACTGTTTCTTGAGTTTTTTCCCGCGATCTTGACCTTTGATTTATGCATATGCGACACATCGCCTCACGTTACTTCCAAGTTTGATCAAAAAACCACCCATAGACGTGGAAATCCCCCCTTAATTCCCTCAAATGGACTGTATATGGATCATAATTGCCAGTCGACCACTTTCGATTGCCACACTGGCCACAAAATTGTGACCAGAAAGGGAAAATGCAGGACCGGGGTTCGAACCCGAGATCTACGACACAATAGGTGAATAATCTATTAACTGAGCTATACCCAGACCACTACACATGTAGAACAACTTGTCATTCTGCTTTCGAGTTTTAATGGTATTTTTACGTTTTATACAACGGTTGTACAATCGCCTTGGTGCTTAACCGTGACATGAGTCCGCCCTGAAAAATAAAAAAAAAAATAAAAAATTGATTAAAAATGTAGGCCATATGCAACAATATCAATAACATGTATATATATCTTGATAAAAATCATTTTTAACTAGATTTAACGCTGTACACGGAAAATTGATGTCCTAAAGGAGAAAGGAAAATTGCTCTTCGTATCTATCTATCTATCTATCTATCTATCTATCTATCTGTCTGTCTGTCTGTCTGTCTGTCTGTCTGTCTATCTATCTATCTATCTATCTATCTATCTGTCTGTCTGTCTGTCTGTCTGTCTGTCTGTCTGTCTGTCTGTCTATCTATCTATCTATCTATCTATCTATCTATCTATCTATCTATCTATCTATCTATCTATCTACTATCTATCTGTCTATATATCTATATATCTATCTATCTATCTATCTATCCACACTTTCCGGCAAATAGCTATCCATATCGGTTACTCCACAGCCAAGCTTCGACTTATTTGTGTTAGCTCATATTAAACTTTCGACAGGCCTGTACTAAAGCCATTTACACGTGCATTTTTACTTAAAAAATCATATTGGCAAGAGGCTTTGAAGATTCAATTGACACAAAAGTTCAGAATTTGGTCAATTTTGCTATTTTTATAAAAAAAACATTACTTTATATTGGGCAAAGGAACCTTAATTCGGCATAACATGCACTCAAGCAAGAAATGTATACCATGGACACTGGTGTTTTTCTGGCCGTTTGGAAAAGTAAAGAAATTTGGAAAATCATTCACAAAATCCACATTTTGGAAGAAAACAGAAAGATTTGTTTCAAACGACTTGTGCCTCTTTTGCCATGTGGTACTTTTGAAATATTCAAAAGTAACACATAACACTTGAACCAAAAGTGCCTTGAATACACATCACGATATGTGAAAATACAAGTTATTATAAAGATATTGCCGAATATATGGGTGCTTGCTACGTAAGTGGGAGTCGTGGGTTCGATCCCCGACCGGGTCTGACCCAAGATTTGAAAGTGGGTAGTGGCTGTTCTTTCGCCAAGCACTCGGCATTACAAAACGAAAGTCACGGTTCTTTCGGGCGGGAACTTAAAATAAACGAAGGACCGTGTCACGGTGGGCTTGGCACGCTGAAGAACTCTGCTTTATCAGTGGCGTACCGCCCTATACACAAAAACGCAAGTGCGTACACATTAATTTGTCACAAAAAATATTTTAAAATAAAAAAAGTATAAGAGAGAGAGAGAGTGTGTGTGTGTGTGTGGGGGGGGTGCGTATTCCAAATTTTCACTCTTGAAAGGACAAACAACTCTATCAATATGTCTTCAAGTTCCTGAAATTTTTTTTTAACCATGCCCCCTACAACAGCCACTGCCGAGAGAAGTTTCAGTGCGCTGAAACAATCTCAAGACTTATTTAAGGAGCACAATGAAAGAAGTTCACCTTTCATCGCTTGCATTAATGCACATACATGTACATCATCATGAGATGGGCGTCGACGTAGAAACAGTTATTTAAGAATTGAATTGCACTTTTTACGTTGTTATCGGGGTGTAACAACGTGAAAATTATCACAAATTGTGTAAAACCGCGTAGCGTAGCGCAGCGGTTTTACGCATAATTTGCAATAACACCGTGTTTTTGCAAGACGACAACCAATGAAAATACTCTAAATTGTGTAACAACGTGAAGTTTGTAATTATTGACAATTTAACGCTTAGAAAAGAGGAAAGTTAACTTTGAATGACCAATAAATACTATTATTATATAATTAATAAATTCCATCTTTATGATTGGCTAAAATGGTAACACGTGACCATTGGATCTCACATCATATACCACGTATTTTCCGGTGAATATCAAATTCGGTGTACGTCATCGATTTTTTGTTGACGTTCTCCGTAAAATGATTAGAACGTCATCAATTAAGTGTACGCAAGTGATTGTGTCTTGTTATTTTTTCATAGAACGTTGACGTTATGGCATTATCAATTTACAATGTAGTGTGTAATTGATTGTGTCTCATCCGGAATGCTATTTATTTTTTCATAGAATCAGACTTAAAAAGTAAGATTGATCTAACTAATGCGGGATAATTTTAGTGTGATCAACCAGGGTGGGCAGGGAAATCTAACATCGGTAAAATAGTTAGATTGCCTGGTCACGGGTTTGAGAAAACATTGTCAACCGAAGTGCCACAGTGGCTTAATTATATAATAAAACAGTTATGGACTTTTTAGTGGTGTGTATGGTGTCATATTCACCGGAAAAATAAATATTGACCTCGGCTATTGCCTCGATCAATATTTATTTTTTCGGTGAATATGACACCATATACAACCACTAAAAAGTCCATAATTGTATAATATACACATTTGGAAACCGTCGGCTACGATTATTGAAATAATAATGTTTAAGTTGTACAATTCAAATTAAGAGTGGAAGTAACAGTGATCAAACAGCAAGAAACAGGCACACAATAAATAAAACGCTAATACAAAATTAAAAAAATACTAATTTAGATTTCAAAAAAATATGCATCATCATTATTTTGTAATCGGAGCTCAAATCTGAAACTCTTTCAAATTAACAAACCAAAAACTTTTATCCCTTTAAATCTATGATACAAACGCAGAGAACATGTGTGGTTAAACCTGGTACCCAACCTTCCACTCCCAAGGATCAGCAGGATCCGCATATTTAAAAACTGTAATTAAACTCCAATTTGTATAATATAATAATAATAATAATAATAATAATAATAATAATAATGACTTTATTTTTTGAGGGTTGCTTATTTGGACTGAGCCAATCTTACATAAGGCCCTCCAATATAATTGATTACATACTATTAATAAAATAATAATTTTTTTACATGTAGTAATTAAAAATACTTAAAATAATAATCACGCAAAATAAAAAACATATGCTAAGGTTCTAAGTATAAAACTATGTACAAGTATATATATATATATATATATATATATATATATATATATATATATATATATATATATATATTATTAAACAACCAAATGTTAAGATAATATAATACTATCGAATTAATATGTAAAAAAAGTACTTTGGTATAACTTTTTGAAATTCTTCAAAGATGTCGCATTTTTTAATTGTGTTGGCAATGAATTCCAAATTATTGAACCTGAGTATGAAATTGCTGATTTTCGTAATTCTGAATTAGGTCTATATAAAAATAAATTGTTAGAATGGCTAGATCGAAGTTGATATGTATTGCAATCAGAACAAGATTTAAATAAATCAGAAATATATGATGGAGATATGTTATTTACAGCTTTGAACATTAAAATTGATTTGTGATAATGGATTCTTTGGTGAATTGTTTGCATGCTTAGTTCTTTAAATAATTCAATGGATCTCGTTTCACGAACATCTTTGTCTAGTATTAACCTTGCAGACCGTTTTTGAAGCTTAAGAATGAGGTCCAAATATTTAGAGTGACAATTACCCCAAATTGACAAACAATAATCTATATGAGGTAAAATTAAAGAAGTGTAGAAAAGTTTTCTACTTTCAATATCTAAATACCTTTTTATTCTTCTCAAAAGACATAACAAAGAATAAACCTTTTTAATAACATGATTTATATGATCTACCCAAGACAGACAGGGATCCACAAAGACTCCAAGTAATTTATGAGAGTGCACTTGTGTAATGTTAGTTGCATTAATACTGATATTAAGAGCTGCATCATTATTAGCAAGTTTCTTAATCAAAAATTTAACACGAGAAGGTGTTGTATATCTGTCTCAAAATGCAAGAAAAGCCTTTTTGAAGCATATAAATTTCAAAATTTTCCGGGGGTGCATGCCCGGACCCCCTAGCGTGGTTGCGCCTTCGGCGCTCCAAGGTTGCGTACACATATAATCAGGTCACGGTACGCCGCTGTTTATAATTAATGTAGCGCGACGCACAGGCAAAATTTATGCACCTTCGCCTATAGTTGGCGACGTCTCGATATAAGTCAAATATTCTTGACTGGGACGTTAAACACAATTACTCAACTCCGAATATATGGGGTTTATCCGCATTCTCAATTTTTAAGCAAAGTCAATTTTGAAATTTTTATCTACAAAATTGAGAAGATGTATGCTTTTTTGGTATTAGGATTGAGTCCTTTTACCGGGACTTGTGAGTGCCCTACGGCGTAACTGGGTAGTCGTAATGTGTACATTGTATATACAGTACAGACCTGTCAAAAGTTTAACACTTGGCTGACTAAAATGAGTCGTGGTTCGATACCGAGTGGTCGAGATATGGACAGCTAGAAGCTACTCAAAGGATAGAAGTTGCCAAAAAGCTTTCGAGATATACAGACCTGTCGAAAGTTTAACACTGAGCTAACGAAAACAACTCGACGTTCGTTACCGAATGACCGAGAAATATATAGCTAGCGATTAAAAGGATGCCAATAGATAGATGGCTTTAAAGCTAACGAGGGGTCGAGGGGAGATGCGGACTCTGGACGAATTCTTTAGTATAGTTTTAAACTTTCGATAGGCCTGCACTGTAGCTAACGAGGGGTCGAGGGGAGATGCGGACTCTGGACGAATTCTTTAGTAAAGTTTTAAACTTTCGACAGGCCTGCACTGTAGCTAACGAGGGGTCGAGGGGAGATGCGGACTCTGGACGAATTCTTTAGTAAAGTTTTAAACTTTCGACAGGCCTGCACTGTAGCTAACGAGGGGTCGACGGGAGATGCGGACTCTGGACGAATTCTTTAGTAAAGTTTTAAACTTTCGACAGGCCTGCACTGTAGCTAACGAGGGGTCGAGGGGAGATGCGGACTCTGGACGAATTCTTTAGTAAAGTTTTAAACTTTCGACATGACGGCACTGTAGCTAACGACGGGTCGAGGGGAGATGTGGACTCTGGACGAATTCTTTAGTATAGTTTTAAACTTTCGACAGGCCTGCACTGTGGCTAACGAGGGACCGCGGTGAGATGTGGATTCTGGACGAATTCTTTAGTATAGTTTTAAACTTTCGACAGGCCTGCACTGTAGCTAACGAGGGGTCGAGGGGAGATGCGGACTCTGGACGAATTATTCTTTAGTATAGTTTTAAACTTTCGACAGGCCTGCACTGTAGCTAACGAGGGGTCGAGGTGAGATGTGGACTCAGGACGAATTCTTTAGTATAGTTTTAAACTTTCGACAGGCCTGCACTGTAGCTAACGAGGGGTCGAGGGGAGATGTGGACTCTGGACGAATTCTTTAGTAAAGTTTTAAACTTTCGACAGGCCTGCACTGTAGCTAACGAGGGGTCGAGGGGAGATGTGGACTCTGGACGAATTCTTTAGTATAGTTTTAAACTTTCGACAGGCCTGCACTGTAGCTAACGAGGGGTCGAGGGGAGATGTGGACTCTGGACGAATTCTTTAGTAAAGTTTTAAACTTTCGACAGGCCTGCACTGTAGCTAACGAGGGGTCGAGGGGAGATGCGGACTCTGGACGAATTCTTTAGTATAGTTTTAAACTTTCGACAGGCCTGTACTGTAGCTAACGAGGGGTCGGGGGAGATGTGGACTCTGGACGAATTCTTTAGTATAGTTTTAAACTTTCGACAGACCTGTACTGTACATAGCTAACGAGGGGTCGAGGTGAGATGCGGACTCTGGACGAATTCTTTAGTATAGTTTTAAACTTTCGACAGGCCTGCACTGTAGCCAATTAACGAGGGGTCGAGGGGAGATGCGGACTCTGGACGAAATCCTTAGTAAAGTTTTAAACTTTCGACAGGCCTGCACTGTAGCTAACAAGGGGTCGAGGGGAGATATGGACTCTGGACGAAATCTTTAGTATAGTTTTAAACTTTCGACAGGCCTGCACTGTAGCTAACGAGGGGTCGAGAGGAGATGTGGACTCTGGACGAATTCTTTAGTAAAGTTTTCAACTTTCGACAGGCCTGCACTGTAGCTAACAAGGGATCGAGGTGAGATGCGGAACTCTGGACGAATTCTTTAGTAAAGTTTTAAACTTTCGACAGGCCTGCACTGTAGCTAACGAGGGGTCGAGGGGAGATGTGGAATCTGGACGAATTCTTTAGTAAATGTTTTAAAACTTTCGACAGGCCTGCCTGTAGCTAACGAGGGGTCGAGGGGAGATGTGGAATCTGGACGAATTCTTTGTAAAGTTTTAAACTTTCGACAGCCTGCACTGTAGCTAACGAGGGGTCGAGGTGAGATGCGGACTCTGGACGAATTCTTTAGTAAAGTTTTAAACTTTCGACAGGCCTGCACTGTACTAACGAGGGGTCGAGGGGAGATTGGAATCTGGACGAATTCTTTAGTAAATTTTTAAACTTTCGACAGGCTGCACTGGTAGCTAACGAGGGGTCGAGGGGAGATGCGGACTCTGGACGAATTCTATTATAGTTTTTAAACTTTCGACAGGTCTGCACTGTAGCTAACGAGGGACCGCGGTGAGATGCGGACTCTGGAACGATTCTTTAGTATAGTTTTAAACTTTCGACAGGCCTGCACTGTAGCTAACGAGGGGTCGAGGGGAATGCGGACTCTGGACGAATTATTCTTTAGTATAGTTTTAAACTGTTCGACAGCCTGCACTGTAGCTAACGAGGGGTCGAGGTGAGATGCGACTCTGGACGAATTCTTTAGTATAGTTTTAAACTTTCGACAGGCCTTCACTGTAGCTAACAGGGTCGAGGTGAGATGTGGAATCTGGACGAATTTTTTAGTATAGTTTTAAACTTCGACAGGCTTGCACTGTAGCTAACGAGGGGTCGAGGTGAGATGCGGACTCTGGATGAATTTTTTAGAATAGTTTTAAAACTTTCGACAGGCCTTCACTGTAGCTAACGACGGGTCGAGGTGAGATGTGGACTCTGGACGAATTCTTTAGTATAGTTTTAAACTTTCGACAGGCCTGCACTGTAGCTAACGAGGGGTCGAGGGGAGATGCGGACTCTGGACGAATTTTTAGAATAGTTTTAAACTTTCGACAGGCCTTCACTGTAGCTAACGAGGGGTCGAGGTGAGATGTGGACTCTGGACGAATTCTTTAGTATAGTTTTAAACTTTCGACAGGCCTGCATTGTAGCCAATTAAACGAGGGTCGAGGGGAGATGTGGACTCTGGACGAATTCTTTAGTAAAGTTTTAAACTTTCGACAGCCTGCACTGTAGCTAACAGGGGTCGAGGGGAGATGTGGACTCTGACGAATTCTTTAGTAAAGTTTTAAACTTTCGACAGGCCTCACTGTAGCTAACGAGGGGTCGACGGGAGATGCAGACTCTGGACGAATTCTTTAGTAAAGTTTTAAACTTTCGACAGGCCTGCACTGTAGCTAACGAGGGGTCGAGGGGATGCGGACTCTGGACGAATTCTTTAGTTAAAGTTTTAAATTTCGACATGACGGCACTGTAGCTAACGAGGGTCGAGGGGAGATGTGGACTCTGGACGAATTCTTTAGTATAGTTTTAAACTTTCGACAGGCCTGCACTGTGGCTAACGAGGGACCGCGGGTGAGATGTGGACTCTGGACGAATTCTTTAGTATAGTTTTAAACTTTCGACAGGCCTGCACTTGGCTAACGAGGGACCGCGGTGAGATGGACTCTGGACGAATTCTTTAGTATAGTTTTAAACTTTCGACAGGCCTGCACTGTAGCTAACGAGGGTCGAGGGGAGATGCGGACTCTGGACGAATTATTCTTTAGTATAGTTTTAAATTTTCGACAGGCCTGCACTGTAGCTAACGAGGGGTCGAGGTGAGATGTGGACTCTGGACGAATTCTTTAGTTTAGTTTTAAACTTTCGACAGGCCTGCACTGTAGCTAACGAGGGGTCGAGGTGAGATGTGGACTTTGGACGAATTGTTTAGTATAGTTTTAAACTTTCGACAGGCCTGTACTGTAGCTAACGAGGGGGGGCGGGGTGAGATGCGGACTCTGGACGAATTCTTAGTATAGTTTTAAACTTTCGACAGGCCTGCACTGTAGCTAACGAGGGGTCGAGGGAGATGCCGACTCTGGACGAATTCTTTAGTATAGTTTTAAACTTTCGACAGGCCTGCACTGTAGCTAACGAGGGGTCGAGGTGAGATGCCGACTCTGGACGAATTCTTTAGTATAGTTTTAAACTTTCGACAGGCCTGCACTGTAGCTAACGAGGGGTCGAGGGAGATGCGGACTCTGGACGAATTCTTTAGTATAGTTTTAACTTTCGACAGGCCTGCACTGTAGCTAACGAGGGGTCGAGGGGATGTGGACTCTGGACGAATTCTTTAGTAAAGTTTTAAAACTTTCGACAGGCCTGCACTGTAGCTAACGAGGGGTCGAGGGGAGATGTGGACTCTGGACGAATTCTTTAGTATAGTTTTTAAACTTTCGACAGGCCTGCACTGTAGCTAACGAGGGGTCGAGGGAGATGTGGACTCTGGACGAATTCTTTAGTAAAGTTTTAAACTTTCGACAGGCCTGCACTGTAGCTAACGAGGGGTCGAGGGGAGATGCGGACTCTGGACGAATTCTTTAGTATAGTTTTAAACTTTCGACAGGCCTGTACTGTAGCTAACGAGGGGTCGGGGGGAATGTGGACTCTGGACGAATTCTTTAGTATAGTTTTAAACTTTCGACAGACCTGCACTGTACTAGCTAACGAGGGGTCGAGGTGAGATGCGGACTTGGACGAATTCTTTAGTATAGTTTTAAACTTTCGACAGGCCTGCACTGTAGCCAATTAACGAGGGGTCGAGGGGAATGCGGACTCTGGACGAAATCCTTAGTAAAGTTTTAAACTTTCGACAGGCCTGCACTGTAGCTAACAGGGTCGAGGGGATGTGGACTCTGGACGAAATCTTTAGTATAGTTTTTAAACTTTCGACAGGCCTGCACTGTAGCTAACGAGGGGTCGAGGGGAGATGTGGACTCTGGACGAATTCTTTAGTAAAGTTTTAAACTTTCGACAGGCCTGCACTGTAGCTAACAAGAGATCGAGGTGAAATGCGGACTCTGGACGAATTCTTTAGTAAAGTTTTAAACTTTCGACAGGCCTGCACTGTAGCTAACGAGGGGTCGAGGGGAGATGTGGAATCTGGACGAATTCTTTAGTAATTTTAAACTTTCGACAGGCCTGCACTGTAGCTAACGAGGGGTCGAGGGGAGATGTGGAATCTGGACGAATTCTTTAGTAAGTTTTAACTTTCGACAGGCCTGCACTGTAGCTAACGAGGGGTCGAGGTGAGATGCGGACTCTGGACGAATTCTTTAGTAAAGTTTTTAAACTTTCGACAGGCCTGCACTGTAGCTAACGAGGGGTCGAGGGAGATGTGGAATCTGGACGAATTCTTTAGTAAAGTTTTAAACTTTCGACAGGCCTGCACTGTAGCTAACGAGGGTCGAGGGGAGATGCGACTCTGGACGAATTCTATTGTATAGTTTTTAAACTTTCGACAGGCCGCACTGTAGCTAACGAGGGGTCGAGGTGAGATGTGGACTCTGGACGAATTCTTTAGTATAGTTTTAAACTTTCGACAGGCTGCATTGTAGCCAATTAACGAGGGGTCGAGGGAGATGTGGACTCTGGACGAATTCTTTAGTAAAGTTTTAAACTTTCGACAGGCCTGCACTGTAGCTAACGAGGGGTCGAGGGAGATGCAGACTCTGGACGAATTCTTTAGTAAGTTTTAAACTTTCGACAGGCCTGCACTGTAGCTAACGAGGGGTCGAGGGAGATGCGGACTCTGGACGAATTCTTTAGTAAAGTTTTAAACTTTCGACATGACGCACTGTAGCTAACGAGGGGTCGAGGGGAGATGTGACTCTGGACGAATTCTTTAGTATAGTTTTAACTTTCGACAGGCCTGCACTGTGCTAACGAGGGACCGCGGTGAGATGTGGACTCTGGACGAATTCTTTAGTATAGTTTTAAACTTTCGACAGGCCTGTACTGTAGCTAACGAGGGTCGGGGCAGATGTGGACTCTGGACGAATTCTTTAGTATAGTTTTAAACTTCGACAGACCTGTACTGTAGCTAACGAGGGGTCGAGGGGAGATGTGGACTCTGGACGAATTCTTTAGTATAGTTTTAAACTTTCGACAGGCCTGCACTGTACATAGCTAACGAGGGGTCGAGGTGAGATGCGGACTTTGGACGAATTCTTTAGTATAGTTTTAAACTTTCGACAGGCCTGTACTGTACATAGCTAACGAGGGGTCGAGAGGAGATGCGGACTTGGACGAATTCTTTAGTAAAGTTTTAACTTTCGACAGGCCTGCACTGTAGCCATTAACGGGGGTCGAGGGAGATGCGGACTCTGGACGAAATCTTAGTAAAGTTTTAAACTTTCGACAGGCCTGCACTGTAGCTAACAGGGGTCGAGGGGAGATGTGGACTCTGGACGAATTCTTTAGTAAGTTTAAACTTTCGACAGGCCTGCACTGTAGCTAACGAGGGGTCGAGGGGAGATGTGGACTCTGGACGAATTCTTTAGTAAAGTTTTAAACTTTCGACAGGCCTGCACTGTAGCTAACGAGATCGAGGTGAATGCGGACTCTGGACGAATTCTTTAGTAAAGTTTTAAACTTTCGACAGGCCTGCACTGTAGCTAACGAGGGGTCGAGGGAGATGTGGAATCTGGACGAATTCTTTAGTAAATTTTTAAACTTTCGACAGGCCTGCACTGTAGCTAACGAGGGGTCGAGGGGAGATGCGACTCTGGACGAATTCTTTAGTAAGTTTTAAACTTTCGACAGGCCTGCACTGTAGCTAACGAGGGGTCGAGGTGAGATGCTGACTCTGGACGAATTCTTTAGTAAGTTTTAAACTTTCGACAGGCCTGCACTGTAGCTAACGAGGGGTCGAGGGGAGATGTGGACTCTGGACGAATTCTTTAGTATTTTTAAACTTTCGACAGGCCTGCACTGTAGCTAACGAGGGGTCGAGGGAGATGCGGACTCTGGACGAATTCTATTGTATAGTTTTAAACTTTCGACAGGCCTTCACTGTAGCTAACGAGGGGTCGAGGTGAGATGTGGACTCTGGACGAATTCTTTAGTATAGTTTTAAACTTTCGACAGGCCTGCATGTAGCTAACGAGGGGTCGAGGGAGATGGACTCTGGACGAATTCTTTAGTAAGTTTTAAACTTTCGACAGGCCTGCACTGTAGCTAACGAGGGGTCGACGGGAGATGCAGACTCTGGACGAATTCTTTAGTAAAGTTTTAAACTTTCGACAGGCCTGCACTGTAGCTAACGAGGGGTCGAGGGGAGATGCGGACTCTGGACGAATTCTTTAGTAAGTTTTAAACTTTCGACAGACGCACTGTAGCTAACGAGGGGCGAGGGGATGTGGACTCTGGACGAATTCTTTAGTATAGTTTTAAACTTTCGACAGGCCTGCACTGTGGCTAACGAGGGACCGCGGGGATGTGGACTCTGGACGAATTCTTTAGTATAGTTTTAAACTTTCGACAGGCCTGCACTGTGGCTAACGAGGGACGCGGTGAGATGTGACTCTGGACGAATTCTTTAGTAGTTTTAAACTTTCGACAGGCCTGCACTGTAGCTAACGAGGGGTCGAGGGGAGATGCGGACTCTGGACGAATTATTCTTTAGTAAGTTTTAAATTTCGACAGGCCTGCACTGTAGCTAACGAGGGGTCGAGGTGAGATGTGGACTCTGGACGAATTCTTTAGTATAGTTTTAAACTTTCGACAGGCCTGCACTGTGCTAACGAGGGGCGAGGTGAGATGTGGACTCTTGGACGAATTCTTTAGTATAGTTTTAAACTTTCGACAGGCCTGCACTGTAGCTAACGAGGGGGCGGGGTGAGATGCGGACTCTGGACGAATTCTTTAGTATAGTTTTAAACTTTCGACAGGCCTGCACTGTAGCTAACGAGGGGTCGAGGGGAGATGCCGACTCTGGACGAATTCTTTAGTATAGTTTTAAACTTTCGACAGGCCTGCACTGTAGCTAACGAGGGGTCGAGGTGAGATGCCGACTCTGGACGAATTCTTTAGTATAGTTTTAAACTTTCGACAGGCCTGCACTGTAGCTAACGAGGGGTCGAGGGGATGTGGACTCTGGACGAATTCTTTAGTATAGTTTTAAACTTTCGACAGGCCTGCACTGTAGCTAACGAGGGGTCGGGGGAGATGTGGACTCTGGACGAATTCTTTAGTAAAGTTTTAAACTTTCGACAGGCCTGCACTGTAGCTAACGAGGGGTCGAGGGAGATGTGGACTCTGGACGAATTCTTTAGTATAGTTTTAAACTTTCGACAGGCCTGCACTGTAGCTAACGAGGGTCGAGGGGAGATGTGGACTCTGGACGAATTCTTTAGTAAAGTTTTAAACTTTCGACAGGCCTGCACTGTAGCTAACGAGGGGTCGAGGGGAGATGCGGACTCTGGACGAATTCTTTAGTAAGTTTTAAACTTTCGACAGGCCTGCACTGTAGCTAACGAGGGGTCGAGGGAGATGGACTTGGACGAATTCTTTAGTATAGTTTTAAACTTTCGACAGGCCTGCACTGTAGCTAACGAGGGGTCGAGGGGAGATGTGGACTCTGGACGAATTCTTTAGTATAGTTTTAAACTTTCGACAGGCCTGCACTGTAGCTAACGAGGGGTCGAGGGAGATGTGGACTCTGGACGAATTCTTTAGTAAGTTTTAAACTTTCGACAGGCCTGCACTGTAGCTAACGAGGGGTCGAGGGGAGATGTGGACTCTGGACGAATTCTTTAGTAAAGTTTTAAACTTTCGACAGGCCTGCACTGTAGCTAACGAGGGGTCGAGGGGAGATGTGGACTCTGGACGAATTCTTTAGTATAGTTTTAAACTTTCGACAGGCCTGCACTGTAGCTAACGAGGGTCGAGGGGAGATGCGGACTCTGGACGAATTCTTTAGTAAAGTTTTAAACTTTCGACAGGCCTGCACTGTAGCTAACGAGGGGTCGAGGGGAGATGCGGACTCTGGACGAATTCTTTAGTAAGTTTTAAACTTTCGACAGGCCTGCACTGTACATAGCTAACGAGGGTCGAGGGAGATGCGGACTTGGACGAAATCTTTAGTATAGTTTTAAACTTTCGACAGGCCTGCACTGTAGCCAATACGAGGGGTCGAGGGGAGATGTGGACTCTGGACGAAATCTTTAGTATAGTTTTAAACTTTCGACAGGCCTGCACTGTAGCTAACGAGGGGTCGAGGGAGATGTGGACTCTGGACGAATTCTTTAGTAAAGTTTTAAACTTTCGACAGGCCTGCACTGTAGCTAACAAGAGATCGAGGTGAAATGCGGACTCTGGACGAATTCTTTAGTAAAGTTTTAAACTTTCGACAGGCCTGCACTGTAGCTAACGAGGGGTCGAGGGGAGATGTGGAATCTGGACGAATTCTTTAGTAAATTTTAAACTTTCGACAGGCCTGCACTGTAGCTAACGAGGGGTCGAGGGAGATGTGGAATCTGGACGAATTCTTTAGTAAAGTTTTAAACTTTCGACAGCCTGCACTGTAGCTAACGAGGGGTCGAGGTGAGATGCGGACTCTGGACGAATTCTTTAGTAAAGTTTTAAACTTTCGACAGGCCTGCACTGTAGCTAACGAGGGGTCGAGGGGAGATGTGGAATCTGGACGAATTCTTTAGTAAATTTTTAAACTTTCGACAGGCCTGCACTGTAGCTAACGAGGGGTCGAGGGGAGATGCGGACTCTGGACGAATTCTATTGTATAGTTTTAAACTTTCGACAGGTCTGCACTGTAGCTAACGAGGGACCGCGGTGAGATGCGGACTCTGGACGAATTCTTTAGTATAGTTTTAAACTTTCGACAGGCCTGCACTGTAGCTAACGAGGGGTCGAGGGAGATGCGGACTCTGGACGAATTATCTTTAGTATAGTTTTAAACTTTCGACAGGCCTGCACTGTAGCTAACGAGGGGTCGAGGTGAGATGCGGACTCTGGACGAATTCTTTAGTATAGTTTTAAACTTTCGACAGGCCTTCACTGTAGCTAACGAGGGGTCGAAGTGAGATGTGGAATCTGGACGAATTTTTTAGTATAGTTTTTAAACTTTCGACAGGCTTGCACTGTAGCTAACGAGGGGTCGAGGTGAGATGCGGACTCTGGACGAATTTTTTAGTATAGTTTTAAACTTTCGACAGGCCTTCACTGTAGCTAACGAGGGGTCGAGGTGAGATGTGGACTCTGGACGAATTCTTTAGTATAGTTTTAAACTTTCGACAGGCCTGCACTGTAGCTAACGAGGGGTCGAGGGGATGTGGACTCTGGACGAATTTTTTAGTATAGTTTTAAACTTTCGACAGGCCTGCACTGTAGCCAATTAACGAGGGGCCGAGGTGAGATGCCGACTCTGGACGAATTCTTTAGTATAGTTTTAAACTTTCGACAGGCCTGCATTGTAGCCAATTAACGAGGGGTCGAGGGAGATGTGGACTCTGGACGAATTCTTTAGTATAGATTTAAACTTTCGACAGGCCTGCACTGTAGCTAACGAGGGTCGAGGGAGATGCGGACTCTGGACGAATTCTTTAGTATAGTTTTAAACTTTCGACAGGCCTGCACTGTAGCCAATTAACGAGGGGCCGAGGTGAGATGCGGACTCTGGACGAATTTTTTAATATAGTTTTAAACTTTCGACAGGCTTGTACTGTAGCTAACGAGGGGTCGGGGGGAGATGTGGACTCTGGACGAATTCTTTAGTATAGTTTTAAACTTTCGACAGGCCTGTACTGTACATAGCTAACGAGGGGTCGAGGTGAGATGCGGACTCTGGACGAATTCTTTAGTATAGTTTTAAACTTTCGACAGGCCTGCACTGTAGCTAACGAGGGGCCGTGATGAGCTGCCGATTCGGCACTAATTCGCGAGCGTAATGTTAAGCTGTCAATAGGTTGGTTGGTTGGTTGAATGTTGCTTACCGTTGCAACAGCTATTCGCGACGAGAACTATTTTATTAATCTTTATGGATTAATCTATGAACAATTTCGTGTATGCATGTAAGTGCGAGTGTGTTGTATGGTCTGCCTTGTACTAGAGCGCACTCAGGGCGACTTTAACGTGCTAGCTCGCAGTACGTCGCAGACAAGCGTACGACTCCCCCAGTCCATTATACTGATACCAGGTCAACCAGTAAAGGCCAACGGCAAGGAAAATTCACTTTCCCACATGTGGTGCTTTCAACTGGACTGTGCGAGCAACATACTTACATGCAGTTATGAACGTTCATGTCACATGTATTTCCATACGTGTGTCCATCTGTCCCACAAACAGGGAAATATATCATTGGACACATCATGAGGCAATGAGTATCAATCGGAGCGCCATCTGTACGTACCACGTGGATAAATAAAGTAATGTAAAAATAGATAAATACAATGTAAATGAATAAAAAAAATACATAAATAAATAAATAAATTAGTTGAGTGACCTTTAATTAGGACACAACCAAAATGATCAATCCAAGAGAGGGCAGAGGTTAAAAAATACGTCAATGCACACAAAACATGTGTTATTAACAGTTCGATATTAAGAGTCGATAGGCAAATACACTCATCGTACCATAAGCCTGGAGAGACACGGAAAATGTGTTGATTGCTTGATTGATTGATTGAATGGTGTTTTACATCCGTCAAGAATAGTTCACTTATATCTAGTCGTCACAAACTGCAGGTGAAGTGACAGAAGTTTTTACTTTTGCACTGCGCTCAGGAAAATGTGCACGGCGCATTGGTTTTAAGGTCTCTTTAAAAGGACATTGTGACTTTCATTTCTAAATTCCAAGTGCTTGGTAACGGAGAAGTCACTACCTATTTTCAAGTCTTGGTTAGACTCCGGCCGAGGTTTAAACCCACCACCACCTACATGTACATACAGAGCAAACACTGTACAAATTGGGCTTCCGTAGTTGGAGAGGGGGGTCGTAAATTATTAAAACATACCATACAGGGTTCGTCATAAGTTTAACCTGACAGAAGGGAAAACTCGACCATGGAGTGGCCAAGATATGGATAGCCAGCTGCCGAAAAGCTGCCAAAAGAGAGACAGACAGACAGACAGACAGATAGATAGATAGATAGATAGATAGATAGATAGATAGATAGATAGATAGATAGATAGATAGATAGATAGATAGATAGATAACAGCTGCCGAATTTTAGCCAACTAGTGACTGTACTGTATCTCGGCCAATCGGTAGTCGAAATTCGAGCTCAGTGTTAAACTTTCGACAGGTCTGTACTGTATCTAGGCCAATCGGTAGTTGAAATTCGAGCTCAGTGTTAAACTTTCGACAAGTCTGTACTGTACCTCGGCCAATCGGTAGTCGAAATTCGAGCTCAGTATTAAAAATTCGACAAGTCTGTACTGTATCTCGGCCAATCGGTAGTCGAAATTTGAGCTCAGTATTAAACGTTCGACAAGTCTGTACTGTATCTCGGCCAATCGGTAGTCGAAATTCGAGCTCAGTATTAAACGTTCGACAAGTCTGTATTGTATCTCGGCCAATCGGTAGTCGAAATTCGAGCTCAGTATTAAACGTTCGACATGTTTATATCGTTGGTTACTTACAGGCAGCTACTGAAATTAAACACAGGAATATTAGAATCTTTGTCATCGTGGCTGACTTCAGGTAGGTAATATGGATATGACTTATCGGCTAGTTGTCTTTTACTTCTTATACCGTCACGACTTTGATAACAATTAGAGATATAATGTGACCGCTTTATTGTTATCTTTTTACCTTGCACTTTGTAGCTTATAGTCAGTCAGTTAATTAGCCAGTCAGTCACTCGGTCAGTCAGTCAGTCAGTCAGTCAGTCAGTCAGTCAGTTAGGCAGTCAGTCAGTTATTAATTCAGTCAGACAGTCAATCTGTCAGTCAGTCAGTCAGTCAGTCAGACAGTCATTAATTCAGTCAGATAGTCAGTCACTAGGTCAGTCAGTCAGTCAGTTACATAGTCAGTCAGTCAGTCACTCGGTCAGTCAGTCAGTTAGGCAGTCAGTCAGTTATTAATTCAGTCAGACAGTCAGTCTGCCAGTCACTCAGTCAGTCAGTCACTTAGTCAGCCAGCCAATCTTTTATTCATTCATTAAGTCAGTCAATCATTCATTCATTAAGTCAATCAGTCAATCAGTTACTCAGTCGGTCAGTCATTAATTCAGTCAGAGAGTCAATCTGTCAGTCAGTCAGTCAGTCAGATAGTCATTAATTCAGTCAGATAGCCAGTCAGATATTCATTCATTCATTATGTCAGTCAGTCAGACAGTTGGGCAAACAACAGTCAATCATTAATTCAGTCAGACAGTCAGTCAGCCATTCAGTCAGTCAGTCATTCAGTCATTCATTATGTCAGTCAGTCAGACAGACAGACAGTCATTAATTCAGTCAGATAGTCAGTCAGATATGCAGACAGTCATTCATTCATTCATTCATTCATTCATTCATTCATTCATTCAGTCAGTCAGTCAGTCAGTCAGTCAGTCAGATATTCATTCATTCATTCATTCATTTATTCATTCATTCATTCATTCATTCATTCATAAGTCAGTCAGTTTGACAGTCGGGCAAACAACGGTAAATCAATAATTCAGTCAGACAGTCAGTCTGCCAATTTATCAGTCATTCATTCCTTCCGCCAGTCAGTCAGTCAGTTAATCACTTATATAATTAGTCAGGCAGACAGTCAGACAGACAGACAAACAGACAGAGACAGACAGACAGTCAGTCAGCCATTCTTTCGAATGTCCAGTCAAATTCGTAGCGAAGCGTATTTGTATTGTCAGGGCCCTGTTGTTCGAAGCTTGATTAGTTTAATTAATTGATTAGTCAAAATTTGTTTTTGCATTGTATAAAATATTTTGTGAATTGTTTAAAACACGGAAAATGAATAGAATTTCCACAAATTGAAACAAAATTGAAACAAAATGTTTAAAAACTGTTGATTCAATAATGATATGTTAAGTTTTGGTGTTTTAAATTCGCGCTAATCACTGATTAAATTAATCCAGCTTCGAACTACTTGGCCCTGATTAAGTCGCCCCGTATCGAAGTTCGGGGAGATTGGTTGGTTGAATGTTGCTTAACGTCGCATCAGCAATTTTTTAGCTATTCGCGACGAGAACTATTTAATTAATCTCTATGGATTAATCTATGAACAATTTTTGTGTATGCATGTGAAGTGCGAATGTGTTGTATGGTCTGCCTTGTACTACCGCGCACTCAGGACGACTTCACCGTGCTAGCTTACAGAGTCAGTACGCCGCACACAATCGTACCACTCCCCTAGTCCGTTATACCAGGTGAATCAGTAAAGGCCAACGGTAAGGAAAATTCACTTTCCCACATATGGTCCGAGCGGGACTCGAACTCACAGCGGTGAGAGACCCTGGATTTGAAGACTGGCGTCTTATCCATTAGGCCACCGCGCCCTCCCAGTTCGGGGAGAGACTTGGTGTTATTGTACTATTCTTAGTTTCTTCTTCCGTGATTTTTTGTTCAGAGTTTTTCTCAAAGACGACAAGAGCTTGAAACTTTCTACCAATGTACAGTGTTATATAGAATAGACATGTTGACTTAAATAAATTTTGCGTTGTCATGGTAACAAATATTGAGAGGTGATTCGGCAATTTAGTCAAATTTTAAACCTGTGTTAGGATTACTGGCCATAAACTATATATATTCTTGAACGTTGTTACATTGCCAATCCAACTATGTCAGAATGTTGGACCTTTGTCCAATTTTGATCTGGGGCATTTTGGACCCCAAAAAATCACTTTATATCATAATGCCACTCACCTACATGTATGATCTATATATTCTTGATTAGCATGAAACATGTAATCCATATATGACAAAATTTTGAACCCAGGACCTATTTTGGACCGGACCATTTTTGAACCCAATCAATATTTCCAACATGTTACAATAATTGCCCACAACCCATATATCACCCATTCTCAGTAATAAGGCCCAAATAGTGTTATATTACAGTATAATGAATTGGCTTTGAAAAAGACCAAAGAATAAATGTACCAACAGAAACTACACATTATATCTACAATTATCAATCACAGTTTTCTAGTTAACCCATGTATTTGATTATTTTCCAATCTCATAAACCTTCAAAATGATACAAACGTTACTGTTACCGGGTAAGGTTTTTATGTTTTAAACCGCCAAATCTTCAATATTTGGAAAGTAACAAAAATTTAAAGAATTGCTTTTGTTAATGCTGCATTGTTGTCATATCTAAAACTGGTTTCTGATGACAATGCAAGCTATTGGTAAAATCTGGTGTCAAATAAAGATGTGTTACCAGCTGTCGGATACAAACGTTACCACATATAAAACTGTCTCTATGGTTATCATATATTAATGTCATACTTACCACTGACGTGGGCAAATTGAAGCTTATCTTACGCATACTTAACGGAACAATAAAATTTTCAACTTAACAGTCGCTATTGGGCCTGAACAAGCATGACACAAAATTGAATGGAAGGTTTTATTTTCATCAATACTTACGTTACGTCATTCATATGGTTTAATGTTTTATCCAAGTCAAAATTAATATATTGTCAAACGAAGTACTTTGATATAATATTTAAAATATATCATCTTTATTCCGCACAAGTTCCTATTATTTAAACCACATATTGTAACAGTTGAAAAAAATACATACGTTACCGATACATACGTGATAACATCATTTGAAAATACACCTAAATCACGTCAAGTGACCACTATAATTTGTATAGTTCTAGATTTAAATTATAGAAGTGTGCTTGTGAAGTTTTAACCACATCGATTGTTGTTAAAATAAAAATTCTCACGCAAAAGTGAAACAGTCGAAGGTGACCTCTTTGGATGGCAAGAATCCATTCAAAAATTTCAATTTGAAATAATACATCTGGCTATATAGATAAACCTTGTCATTTCCATCAAACCCATGATGGTTGTCTACCCTTGATCCATAGTCTGGAATTCATTTTCCAAAAAATGATATATACGTTACTATAGGTAACGTATGTAATTAACACAAGTAACGTATGTATCAGTACTTTCATTTCAATTACAATGAAATTGTTAAGCAAACTGTCATTAGATACAACAATAAACAAACACTTAAAGTTTCTAGTTTAGTTACGTGTAGAGAAATTAAACAATTTTCAACTTCAAATTGGATTTTGAAACGATAGATGTCACTGGTCTAATTTATTTGGATAATTTTCTCATAGATTTGAATACAACATTGTTCATTTTAATATTTGTTATACATAAAAATCAAATACCTGCAATTTCATAAATTCTGATTATGAAAGTGTAAATGCAGCGTAAAACAAAACTTCAATGGTCAAATGGGTGGTCAATATACATCCATATATCCCCAGACCCCCAGGTAACGTAAGTATTGGTATCTACGTTACTGGTCTGAATTACAAACACAGTTGCTGTCTAATGTTTCATGATGGATAAATCATGTCTTGAAATTCAGTCAAATTACAGAGATAAAGAAAATGGGATATGATTGGAGTTCTAAATTGAAGAGAAACTAAGAATTAAACTAAAAAAAACAAACCTACTATTCCGTGTCCGAATCACAAATCCAGAAGCAACGAGAAAACTTTGAAACTGACAAGTTAAGTTAAACACATGAACTTCCAGAACAGATAGCCGCCAAGGATGTTTCAGATAGTAGTTATGTCTCTTTGGAACCAGTTCCTGTTACGTCATTAACAACAGTGGTCATACTCTTCTTAGTTTTAGGTTACCTTCTATTTAAACTAGGGGTAAAAACTATACAAGTTCTGACAAGAAGCTAAGAGGGAAGCTTAATGTAATGTATCTAAAGACGTTAAAATTTTAAAAGATAAATCATGAGAAAGAAATTTCAGATAGAAAACTTTCATATTAGAAAGGATAAAAGAGTTACATTTTCAAATGAAAGTTAACATTATGAAAGCAAACAGAAAGTGATGTATCCATTATTGACTTGACACCCAACAAGCGAACCTCAGCAAGAAAAAGTTCGTCTTGGTAACACCTTATTGACAAATATTAAATACATGTATAGTGATAGAATCAACAACAAAATATGAGCGATTTTTAAAGACATACATGTTATGTTTAGCAATATAATTTTCCAACAATAATCGGTAATAGGCCTAAACTGTGCATCATTGCTGGCTGATTTATTTCATATTGCAGCAGAATTTATGTAAAACCGTTTTTAACTTGAAGGATGACTGTAACAAAACCATTTAACTCCACATATATACAGATACATGATGTCTGGTATAGGGTTTTATAATTCTAAATTCGAAGGTTTATGTGAATGTCATCTATCTTAAGGATATTGAAATAAAAGATACAACTGATCCTTCATGTTCTGCTTCATATTGGGACTTGTGCCTCAACTGTGGCACCCACGTGGACTTTATAAAACGAAGCAAACTGCTTGATTACTAATACCAAAATACAATGGACATTGTTGATTTGTTCTCACTTTCCTGGTGAAAGTTCGTGTGTTTAATTTTATTTGCAAATTTTCAACGTTTGTTTTCTGCTTTGGGATTATGAAATTGGCATGGATCGGTATGAGAAAAATTTTAAGTCACATGATTGATTAAAAGATAATTAGAAGAAAAAGCGACCGACTTTAAATAAATTGACCGGTATAAACAGTAAATGTTTGTAAAAGGCACATAGCATATAAGATTTTTCAGTCTATCCTGAATTTAGAAACAGTATAACCAATCGGGTGGAGAAAAAAATTGTAAGAAATAAAGGATAAGTCCAGATTTCAGGTTTAAAAACTAAATATGAAAAGTACTACTGGAGAGAAAAATACAGACAGTGGTTCCTTTAAAGATATGACATTTTAATCAGCAATTAAGACTTTCTCATTCCATTAGCATTGTTTTTTTAGAATGTAACTCGGGTATATTTTATTGAATTTCTTTAAAGGAGGACATGTCACTGAGTGAAGAAGTTTTAAACCCCAGTATGTAATTGTTACATACGTGACAAAACAGTTACATACGTTACTTACTTAATTAATTATTTTTGTCACTAGAAACGTGAACATTTACATCGTGATAATTGATAATTTTAAAGGCTTTATATCTCTTGTTGTCTTAATAAAGAAATTGAAGACTTCATTGTAAACGATACCATGTACATAATCTTATTATCGGTTAAACTGTTACATACGTTACCGATAAATAGTTTTTGTCATTTCGCTAGAAAAGTGAACATATATACCAATATCATGTGTTCTATTGATAAGTTTTACAATTTTATTATGGAAAACAAGAGTTAATAATTTGTAATATAATATAATTTAGCTGTCTTTATATTGACTCAAAGTCATCTAGAGGTGTTACATACGTTACCGAATACACTGTTTACTTAAGTGAAAATTATCTTGAAGATAATAAGTTTTGTACAGTTCTTTTGGTTAGCAATTTCATCAAGACATATTTGCATTTTGATTTGAGTGTTGATTAATGACTACCTGTTTGAAATTTTGTTTCTGTTACCAACTTGAGAATACAGAAATAAATTTATTGTATTTTTGCGTAAAAATACTTTCAATTTTGTAGACTACAAACATCGTCATTATCATTTCGATATGCCGATGTGGTCTCAAGGCACATTTTTAAATTTATAACAATGTAATCTAATGTTCAAGCATAATAAACATATAAATACTACTACCTGGTAAAAATATGATGAACTCTAACTACGGTCACGTAAATATCAACTCATTTAAATACAAATGGTATGTATGTAACAATAAAGTGAAATTACAACCAAAATAATCAATTGGTGTTAATAATTTTGTTGTTTCTGAATCTTCTGATATGTCCAGCCTCTGAAAATACCAGAAGTTCATTGCTTGTAAGACTTTTATTTTTCACCATCTTGAAATAGTGAATTGGGCCTTATTACTGAGAATGAGTGATATATTCTTTATCACCATGTTATAACGAACTCACAGAAAGGACCCTGGACACATATTGAATCGGACAAAAGTTGGGGGCCGGGTCGACTTATTTTCGAGGTTGATTGCATTTCAGACAATGTCCAGATGTCTAAATGGTCATTGTTCTTGTGTTCTGTCCATTATTATTAAGTCCGCCACTGGATCACGTTTTAAAATTAAAGCCATTGTAAATAAACATTATTTGATGGTGTCCAATTTCGCGGTTTTTTAATTCCAGCCTATTTTGCGGGTTGTAATATTCATGGATTTATAAAACTGAATACGAGATCAAAAATATGTATAGGTGCGTGGTTCTATCATGTTAGCTATGTACTTAACGATTTTTTTAACGTGGTACGAATTTTCGCCGAAATTTTCGACCGTGAAGTGGGCGAAATGAGTAAACCGCAAATAAAAATACGGGCATTTTTTTAATTTTGCTAGAGTTATCGTTCTTTAGCCAAGCCACAATAAATTAATAGTACTCGGTGGTTCATAATCAAATTGTGATATTTGTGATTGCCTTTTTCTTATGGGCAAAACTGTATTATTCTCTCACTTGTTGCCCTAGTATAAAGAACTTTGCATTTAATTTGGATCGTGCCTTTAACTGCGAGCGAAATGTCTTTGGTTGATCTCAGGGTAGGCTGTGTAAGGCTCGGTAGCCAAGTTGTCTAAAGCACTCGCATACGGATAATAGTGCTTCAACCCGGTTGGGTTCAAATCCCGCTCTGGCATACCTAAAATGAAAAGGTTTGTCAAATCGCTTGGCAAAGATCTTTAGTTTTCTCGGAGCACCGTAGCAACTAATTATGAAGTCCAAGGCACAATATTTACAATACTGATTATTACTCCTTAGATGAAGCTTGTTTGAGCAATTCCATGATATCTGCCAATGAACACAGTTGCTTCGGAATAAAAGGATTGTAGGAAAAACGCCGATGTTTTCCATTTATGAGGTCACAAGGTCACCGACCTTATCACTGGTGTTTGGCGTATGAATAAAAAATGCACTTTTACCTTACGTCATCATCATCAACAACAACATACTTTTTGACGTTTCCACACGTGGTTTTGTTTACAAATAAAATCTCGCAATAACGTAATTTTTTGACTTTAAAAAACACATTTATATTTAATAAATAAATTACAAACAAAAATTTTAATAAAAAAATAAGTATATATTAAAAATAATACATGCAATTAAATAAAAAAAATTATGTTGCTGAACGTATGCGTCGTCTGCACATTCGGTCTGTGGATCGAATAACAATGGCCGAAAGCGAATTTGCCAACTTCGACTTAAGAGTGACAGATCCCGATTTCCAAGACATTTTAGATGGCTTTGATTCGGATTTTGATGACTTTATAGCAAGTGGTGGTATTGGGGCATCAACAATGTGCTCAACGCCAGAATACCAGACATTTTTAAGAGAACTGGGCATGGTTGAAGACCCGGGGATCCCACCAGCAGAAAGCCCCCCATCCAAGTCGGAACCCATGGAAACATCAACAGCAAGCAACTCTAGCAAGAGATTTAAATCTATGTCTATAGACAATCTCAAAAAATTTGAAGAAATGAGCCAAAGCGATGCAACAAAAAGAAACACACGATGGGTGTGAAAATACTGCAAGGTATATATCGGGTGTATATTTAAGTAAAACTAAAATAATTTATAAAATTAAATGAAATAATGAATGAAATTTATGCCGTTACAGCAGGTTAAATGGGTGCAATTTCAAATTTTCGATGTTACTAATACAATGCAAAGTTACCAATTCAATGCAGACAAATTAATTCATTACATCTGACATCTTATTAGCACCATTGATTGTACAAATTTATGAGTAGGGCATCATAATTTTTAAATATTTTAAAGACTGCTTACAATTTATTATTATAAGACCAGTCCTAATGTTTACTACACAAGCTATCCATTTTTCAATTATAAATAAAAATAACAAATTTATTTCAGACTGGCATAATGAAAAGTTTGGTAGCGACATGGACATGCAAAATATTACAGTTGAGGACCTGGGCAACAAATGGGTCAATTTTACTGCGAAGTTCGACCGCAGACACAAGAAGGAAGCAAAGGATCGGTAGAAAAGGCAGTGAAGACACCAACAGAATATCACAAAAACACTTTAAAAAACATAAGATGTGCTATAAACAGACATTTGTCAGATTTGGGCCGACAAATTGATATTGTGCATGACCCGGCATTTAAAACTGCAAATAAAATATTAAATGGTTATTTAAAACAAAATATGGCCATGGGGAAATCAAAACCTACCCAACACAAAGAAGTTATATCAAAGCCCGATTTAGAGAAAATTTCTGCCTACCTTGATGGCGCCTCTGATAATCCAATAACATTACGCAGGTGGCTATCTGGTACTTTCTGTCTATCCATTTTGTCAGTCGCGGGTTAGAATTCCATTACAGATTGCACAGAGATTCCTTTGTATTTAACACTGATGAAAATGATAACGAATACGTATCACTCACTCACGAGACACAACAAAAAAACTATCAAGGTGGCCTTAATTCCAAGGAAGAATATCAGACAAGCGCATGTACGCCACTGGCGGCGAATCGTGTCCCGTAAAACTCCTTAAATCTTTTTTGAATAAAACTGATGAAAGTTGCACAATGCTTTTCAACCAATGTAATAAAGAAGCATTAGCTTATCCTAAATCCACAGACATCTGGTACATAAACAAACCACTGGGGAAGTACACGTTCAGAAACTTTCTCCCCGACATTTGTAAGCAGGCTGGATGCTCCACGAGGTACACTGCCCATAGTTTGAGAGCAACAGCAATCCAGGCCATGAGCGATCACGGATTTCAAACACGAGAAATCATGTACTGGTCTGGACATAGATCAGAGGCATCAGTACGTAGCTACAATAGAGACTACACCACGTCTCAAAAACAGTCAATGAGTGCAGTCTTGGCAGCGACTGCATCTGGCGGCCGTCAACTACAAAATGATTTCCCGCGGAAACAAACCACAGCTGAAAATACCAATGCGCCAACGGCAATTGAAATCTCAAATAGTTTATCTTCTGTAAAGTCGGGTTTATTTAATAATTCAAATTTTACGAATTGTTGTTTCAATTTTAATATGAAATGTAAATTTTCAAACATAAATTAATAAATTGTCAACGTTAATTGGATGGACTATTTTGTGTTATATTTTCACCCAGGCTGTTCCATCAGATGAACATACACGGCGATAAAACAATTTCAATGGGGTACAGCAAAGGTAATTTTCATACGGAAGAACAAAATTTATGAGAAACGTGTATTGTAAATATAAGAAATGAAATCAATTTCATTCTTATTCAACGGGTGATGACTACTAGTTGCCATTCGCAAATTTATCATGAACTGCTTCGCAGTTCACTCAATTTGCGAATGGCAACTAGTAGTCATCACCCGTTGAATAAGAATGAAATTGATTTCATTTCTTAAATGAAGTGCATACTTCATAAGACGTCGTAAATACAACGCCTAATAAAAATCCAAACAAGAAATCAAATACCCTACAGTCGGTTAATTTTTAATTTTTTAAATACCAAAAAGACTTTTCGTCCTGAATCTCAATCTTTGAGAATTTATTAGACATTGCACTTTATTAAGCCGGGTTGTTACAGGGCACTCCATTTCCACCTCCATTCCAGAATTTACAATCTGGATTTAAGTGAAAGAATCTTCACTGGGGCGTTAAATTCCACATCATTCTATTACATTAGTTTCAGTTGAAAACGGTAACACAGTGATGCCCATTTCAAGGCTGTCAAAAAATAAACATAAATGCCCACATTACTGTATTAAACATTTTATTCAATATCACATAGTGGTTACTGGGATGTTGAACACTGCCCTTGATGTGCAACAGAAAGGTGAAGTCCGGCCCTACAATGGATATAAAATCAAAAGTAACTTTATATTTCAAATAAATTTTCAATACATAAAACATCAAAATCTGAAGAAGTCTAAATAACCGCCTGAAACTAAATCCCACTCGAAACGGTATTTTAAAAGGTGCTTACTCTTCCGGTGCACCCAGCCTTAATTTCTTGGCGGAAGTTCGTGTTTGACTTAATTTGCCATTTTTGGAAGTGTTTCTCCGCCTTTGGGAATTGTGATTTGGACATGGGTGGTGGTATTGTTGTTAGGAAATGCTTACCCTTCTGTAGCACCCGGCCTCACGTTCTAAGCGAAAGTTCGTGTTAAACTTAATTTTCCTTTTTAAAGTGTTTCTCCGCTTTGTGAATTGTGATTTGGACATTGATCGCGATATGGTTGTTAGGAAGTGCTTACCCTTCTGGAGCACCTTACTTCACTTCCTAAGCGGAAGTTCGTGTTTGACCTAATTTGCCATTTTTGGAAGTATTTCTCCGCCTTGGGAATTGCTATTTGGACATTGATCGCGATATGGTTGTTAGGAAGTGCTTACCCTTCTGGAGCACCCGACTTCACTTCCTAAGCGGAAGTTCGTGTTTGACTTAATTTGCCATTTTTGGAAGTATTTCTCCGCCTTGGGAATTGCTATTTGGACATTGATCGCGATATGGTTGTTAGGAAGTGCTTACCCTTCTGGAGCACCCGACTTCACTTCCTTAGCGGAAGTTCGTGTTTGACTTAATTTGCCATTTTTGGAAGTATTTCTCCGCCTTGGGCATTGTGAGTTGGACATTGATCGCGATATGGTTGTTAGGAAGTGCTTACCCTTCTGGAGCACCCGGACTCACTTCCTTAGCGGAAGTTCGCGTTTAACTTATACCATTTTTTTATTAATTTCTTCGCTTTGGGAATTCTTATTTGAACATGGATTGGGGTATGATTGTTAAGAAGTACTCAGTCTGACTTCCGGGATCTTTGGCGGAAGTTCGTATTTTACATAATTTGCCAGGTTATTTTTTTCAAGTTTTTCTTCGCTTTGAAAATTGTGATTTGGACATGGCTCGATATGGTTGTTAGAAGGTTCTTACCCTTTCGGAGCACCCAGTCACACTTTCTTGGTTGATATTAGTGTTTTACTCAATTTGCTAGTTTTTGAAGTTTTTGCTTTGCTTTGAGATTATGATTTGGACATGAATCAGTATCTTTGTGTTTGATTGTTTAATCTATATCCCCGCAAGGAATTACGGAGAATAAACTGTAATCACTGTCCGTCCGTCTGTCCGTTGACTTTTTTGTCCAGAGGTTTACTCGGTTATGAATGATCCAATTTCACAAATGATACTTGTTTTTAAAACCTATGTATCTGCAGTTATTAGTTTGATCAGATTTATTTTGCGGAATAATCGGGAATTATTGTGATTTAACTAACATCAGTTTTTTTTTCATTTGACTTTAATCGTATTCTGGGAAATTGGGCTAAAACGCTCCGCACAAACGTTAACAGGCATTGATTACGTGATACGAACGTTATTTTCAAACGAGATTTGATGGATACCGTACAGACCGGTCGAAAGTTTTACATAGAGCTAACGGAATAGAGTCGAATCTCGGCTGTCGACTGGTCGAGATCGATATAGATGGCAAGTGGGCGAAATGTTGTCGATAAATAGATAGCAGTTGTCGAAATGAGTGAGCGAGTAATGGTGTTTAACGGCCCAGTCAAGAATATTTTACTTATATTGAGACGTCGCCAACTATAGGCGAAGATGCAAAAATTTTGCCTGTGAGTTGCGCTGATGGCATTATACAGCAGGGTTCTCTAGCGTGCCGAACCCACCGTGACACGGAACCTCGTTTATTTTAAGTTCCCATCCAAAAAGAACCGTGAATTTTATTTCGTAATGCCGAGTGCTTGGGGAAAGAGCAGTCACTACCCACTTTCAAGTCTTGGGTCAGACCCGGCCGGGGATCGATCCCACGACCTCACACTTACTGAGCTACCGCAGTTGTCGATATGACATCTTTATATACATGTAGTTAGAGGCTGAAATGTCAATTCGGCTCTCAATTCCCATCTTGGTGTTTACTTCTCGACAGGCCTGGCCCTAGTTTCACAATCATTTTTTAACTAACCTTTTCTTTAAATTTTGGAAATATTTTTTTAAACTACTGATAAATATTTTTGACTAAACAAAACTGTTTTAAGCTCGAAATGATCTTCAAATGGACACCTAAAATTCATGAATATCTTAAACAAAATTTCCCAAGTTCAAGTTGAGGGAAATGTTAGTTAAGGAATGATTGTTTGGTGTTCTGTAAGCGCCAAATTGGCATTGTCTCTTCTTTGCCCCTTCAACTTGAACGCGAAGAAGCGAAGTTGAGAAGATACAATGTCGAACTTGCGAAGATATACGATGTTGAAGGAGCGATAGTACTATCAAAACTTCGCAACTTCGCTCCTTCGCCCCTTCGCCACTGTATCTTCGCAACTTCGATTCTTTGCGTTCAGGTCGAAGGAGCAAATGAGCATTAATGTAAATTTGGCCCTAACAGAACACCATATGATTCTTAAACCTAGACCAGTTCTGTATTTAAAATATTAACATACAAGCATCCTTGACTTTCCATAACACAAGTGTTACTGTATGTCTTTCCGTTACTTCCGCAGACCGGCATGTAGATGAAAGGGCAGATAAGCGGACATTGTTTGTGTCCGGCTGTTGTTGTTTCCTCCCTCTGCGTTGTTGCTGGTTTCTCCGTGGTGGGGAGACCATCTGGAAAAAGAATGACATCGGATTGATTGATTGATTGATTGATTGATTGATTGATTGATTGATTGATTGATTGATTGATTGAAGTCAAGGATATTTCAATTATATAGAGACGTCACCAGCAATAGCTCTGTGGTGGGAAGACCATCTGTATAAAAAATGTAGATTCCTGTTAAGAATATTTCATTTATATCTAGACGTCGCCAGCTATAGGTGAAATGACAAATTTTATGTAATCGAAAAATGATTTATATTGTAATAATTTGACATAAAAAAAATTATACAAGGAGGTTGGAATTTAAACTTTAAAAAAAATAGTTGTCTGATGAGATTGTAAGGACCTATTGGAAACCCCTTATCGAGGCGGATGGGGTATGCTATGGAATTATTTATATTGTCTTTCGCCGTGGTCAATGTTTTGTGTTTTAAAGATTTTATTTTATACATTTTTAGGTTCGGGTGAGGTAGATATAGAAATTTACAAGTACACACGCAACAAGTCTTAACTTGCTGATGGTGAACAAATGTTCATATCTCCCTCCGACTGTTTTTATACAGAAATGAAAGATCACCAAGGTAATAAAAAAGAAAGTTAGTTTTGTTATCGTTTGGAATGACCTGTCATTTTTCCCATCGGAACTCATCGAGTTCAGACGCAAACGCTCGAACGTCGAGACCGATTCAGTATCAATGACGTCATTTCATTGTGACGTTATGGTGTATTCCGAATAAGGGATATATTTCGGGGAAACTTATTGCGTGAAGGATTTCTATCTCTGCCATGTGAATTTTCTGCATTAACATTTATACTTATATTATGTTTAAAAAATAAAAAAGTTGATTGAAAAAGTGGACTTTATAGACAGGTTAAATAGTCATTTTGGACAAAAGTGGACTTTATATAGTGAGTCATTATATAGTAAAATCCATTGGGGATACTTTTGGTTGCTATAGACAGGTGGACTTTATAAATAGGTGGACTTTATAGCTGGTTCTTCTTTATTACAGTGAAATATAGGGTGCATTCAGTAACTATAAAGACTCATATTCATACAAAATTTCTTAAAGAAATACTGGGTGTACATTCTAAATCCTGCAACAATGCATTTAGAGCAGAGCTTAATCTAATACCATTAACAGCAAAATAAAATATAACATGATTAAATACTTGGACCATATCGTTTCACAAGAAAATACTCTGTTATAAAAAAAATACAAAGAAACGCATAACACAAATGCATGGACAACACATGTAAAAATATATTAAATCGATTAGGTCACTCATTTATCATAAATAATCCAGAACTTATAAACACGCATCTTACCAACATTAAACTATAGAAAACCAAGAACAACTCAAAATGATAACAATGTCACACAAATTCAAATGGGGTTCGCCGCTGTACCACGTGATCAATACCTCTTAACGTTTGTGCGGAACGTTTTGGAAAACATCAACGTCAAAGATTACCGGAATGACGTCGTTTTAGCGGGAAAACGTAATCTCGTGCGATTCCATATCCATTGGAAATAAGTGTTCCGCACAAACATTAGAGGGTATCACGTGGTACAGCGGCGAACCCCATTATTCAATCAATTAATACAATCACAATATGAACCCCCATACCTTAATCTTCTCCATACGCGTAAAGAGATCCAACATAGCTAAATTTAGATTAAGCGCACATATAAACTTGCTATTGAAGCGGAAAGATATAATAATTTAGATGTTAACTCCAGAATATGCTTAAGTTGTAACAAAAACCAAATTGAAACTGAAATTCATTTCTTGTTATCCTGCGAACAATACAAACAAAATAGGAATGTATTATTTAAAGAAATTTCAAATCACAATCCTTATTTTATGAATATGTCAGATATATCAAAAATAAAATATTTATTAAATAATAAAAGTGAAAAGATATTAAGAGAAATGATAAACTTTATAACTTTTAGTCTTGACATCAGAAACAACACGTGACTCGCAAACTTAAAAATGAAACATTTTGTAACATATAATCAAAACCCTTTGGATGAAACTTGAGACTTGAACTTGAACTTGAATGATGCACATTGATTTTTAGTCGATATTTATTTAAAACATGTGATTTTCTTTAATTGTAAATTTGTGTGTTTGATTGTTTTATTAAACATTTTGTATTGCCTTAACCAATTATGTAAATTGTGTTTGAGCAATGAAAATAATATATATTATATATATATATATATATATATATATATATATATATGTGTGTGTGTGTGTGTGTGTGTGTGTGTGTGTGTGTCACTTCTGTGCCACAGCAAAATTTGTACATGACAAACCACTTACAAACAGAAATGATCATTACACATAGCATTAGTCCTATAAACGTTCTGTCCATATTGACTGGATGGTTGAACTCCAAAATCTCTTTGTAACAATGTAAACTTGTCTTGTCTTTAAGCAGCTGTTGGCCTTAAGTGACACAAGATAGAAAGGACAACTATGTATGAATATTAAGTGGTTTTGGCGCTGATAAGATAACGCGTTTATATTAACTTTAAATCAAAACGGCCTAGCCCAAATTATTGAACATTCTTAAGGTGACTGGGGACACTTGATTTTATTTTATTCTAATTTTAGTTTTGTTTTTTGTTTTTTTTTAAGAAATTAATTTTTTTTTCTTATTTGATCACTGCAGTAGCACAGTCTGTAGAGAACTTGCTTCGTAAGTAAGTGGGAGGTAGTGGGTTCGAACCCCGATCGAGTCTTATCCAAGACTTGAAAGTGACTTGTAGTGACTGTTCTTTTGCTAAGCAATCTGCATTACGTAATCAAAGTCACGGTTCTTTCTGTCTCGTGTCACAGTAAGCGTAGCACGAAAAATAACTCTGCTGTATAATGCCATCAGCGCAAGGTACAGGCAAACATTTCTAAAATGTTCGCCTATAGCCGGCGGCGTTTCGATATAAGTGAAATATTCCCGACTTGGAGGTTAAACACCATTACTCAACTTAAGTTTTATGCTATTTAAACCTAAAGTATATGTCTGTGGTTCATTGTGAATTCCAGATGCCTGGAGTTCACTGTTTCACATCTGGGTTTTAAAGTGTCGGGGCACTTCATTTTTTTTATTATAAATTGTGTTTAATTTCATACAATACTTGTGCGTCAAATTGTAAATTCCAGATTCCTTGAGATTGTGTTTCACATTTATTTTAATAATTGGAAAGGTAATAGTATCCAGGGGCACTTGATGTGTTTTTAGAACTTTTTTTGCGTGTTTAACCTATACTATTTGTGCTCAATTGTAAATGCTAGATTGCTATTTTGGATGCAGGACATTTCAGTGAAAATCAAAAAATTGTAGTGGACATTTGAGCGAAAAAAGCGTGCAATATGAAAAAAATGATTCGGGAAACTTCGGACTGGAACTAAGTTAGCGTGCAAATATCGATATTTATTGCACGCTAACACCTCGGGATTTATTGTTTAATTTCTATACGAAGCATATATATATATATATATATATATATATATATATATAATATATATATATATATTGCTATATAATAATATGAAATAATGTCCAGAGTTGACTCGAAATTGCACTCGCAAGCTCGTTTAAATGTCGAGTCAACTCAGAACAATGTTTCACAATATCAGTTCAATAACCCTATATTATATGATGTTATACCAGGGAAATCATAATGTAATATATAGCATAATAATAAAATACATTGTAACAAATTTTAATAATTTTGCAACGTTTCACATGGCAGAATCATCAATTAATATTATCGCATGTATTCGAGGTGCATTTTAAGTTATGTATAACCCTGCAAATCGCTACTCCATCATTTAACACGGTACAGTCCTGTCGAAAATTTAACATTAAGCTAATGAATCATTAGCGAATTGGCAGCTCATCTCAGCCCTCGTCATCTATATCTCGACAACCTCCGTCTTCTTCTCGGCAGCTTTTTAATTACAGTCCAACCTGCTTTAAAGGCCACCTCTATATAATGACCACCTGCTTATAAAGGTCAGTAGAATTGTATCCCAACTGTTCTTTATTCATATTACTTGACCCTGCATTATCTCGTTCACTGGGCAGTCGATCGCGAGTTTCTAACACGTATCTCGTTCACTGGGCAGTCGATCGCGAGTTTCTAACACGTATCTCGTTCACTGGGCAGTCGATCGCGAGTTTCTAACACGTATCTCGTTCACTGGGCAGTCGATCGCAAGTTTCTAACACGTATCTCGTTCACTGGGCAGTCGATCGCGAGTTTCTAACACGTATCTAGTTCACTGGGCAGTCGATCGCGAGTTTTTAACACGTATCTCGTTCACTGGGCAGTCGATCGCGAGTTTCTAACACGTATCTCGTTCACTGGGCAGTCGATCGCGAGTTTCTAACACGTATCTCGTTCACTGGGCAGTCGATCGCGAGTTTCTAACACGTATCTCGTTCACTGGGCAGTCGATCGCAAGTTTCTAACACGTATCTCGTTCACTGGGCAGTCGATCGCGAGTTTCTAACACGTATCTCGTTCACTGGGCAGTCGATCGCGAGTTTCTAACACGTTTCTCGTTCACTGGGCAGTCGATCGCGAGTTTCTAACACGTTTCTCGTTCACTGGGCAGTCGATCGCGAGTTTCTAACACGTTTCTCGTTCACTGGGCAGTCGATCGCGAGTTTCTAACACGTATCTCGTTCACTGGGCAGTCGATCGCAAGTTTTTTACACGTATCTCGTTCACTGGGCAGTCGATCGCAAGTTTTTTACACGTATCTCGTTCACTGGGCAGTCGATCGCGAGTTTTTAACACGTATCTCGTTCACTGGGCAGTCGATCGCGAGTTTCTAACACGTATCTCGTTCACTGGGCAGTCGATCGCGAGTTTTTAACACGTATCTCGTTCACTGGGCAGTCGCTCGCGAGTTTCGATTCCCGGTATTCATTAGCTTACTTGTTAAACTTTCGGCAGTTCTGTACGGCAGTTAAATAAAATCAATACACGTTGTAATTATTTCCACAAAACGTTTTTGATTTACTTAGAAAGTATCGTTGATACAGTGAAGGCTGTCTGCGCTTACAATATGCATATAAGGTGAGTTAAGTTGAGAAATGATCTTTAACGTTCCAGTCAAGAATATTTCACTTATATCGTGACGTCACCAGGTATAAGCGAAGGTGCAGAAATTTTGCCTGTGCGTTCCGCTTATGGCATTATACAACAGGGTTCTTTAACATGCCAAGCCTACCACGACACAGGACCTCGTTTATTTTAAGTTCCCATCCGAAAGAACCGCGACTTTCATTTCGTAATGCCGAATGCTTGGCGAAAGATTACTCATTACCCATTTTCAAGTCTTGGGTCAGATCCGGTCCGTTCCGAACCCACGACCTCCAACTTACGGAACGAGCACTCTACTAACTGAGCTACCGCAGTGATAAGGATGGCGTGTACCGCAGCGTGGAAGGTAAGATGATTTATTCTAACCATTTACTGTACATCACGGATCATTCCGAAGATTTAGCACTGAGATTTAGCACTGAAAATAAATCGGAGCTCGGCTGTCGATCGCGAGTGACCGAGATACGGATAGCTAGTGACCGGAAAACACCCGAGAGATACAGTACAGACCTGTCGGAAGTTTAACACTGAGCTAACGAAAGGAATGAAAGCTCAGCTGTCGATTGGCCCACCAATCCATTCTACCCAATTAAATACTAGTGTCATTTGCTATTTTTGAATTTTTATAAAATAATACATTCAAAATTAGCACATGACACTAGTAATAGTTCAACCAAATAAAACCAACTAAAAGTTCATTCCTTTATTATTTATTTATTTATTTATTTATTATTTATTTATTTATTTATTTATTTATTTATTTGCCATCTGTATAAACATTTAATTATTTATCATATAATTTGCTTATTTTCAAGGAAATGGTCCGAAACATCCGTTTTCGTTTTGTATTTCTTTGTTCAAGAAGTCAAAAGTCATGCGTCTGGCGTCGATTCGGTTGAAGGGTGTGATACCCTGTTTCCGGTACATAAGCCTTTTTCTACTCCATCGTCTGCTCAGTCGCCATATTTGTTGACGTCAATAATAGAAGAAAACGAAGTAAAAGGTAAAAATGTAATAAACCCGGTGTGTGTGTGTGTGTGTGTGTGTGTGAGAGAGAGAGAGAGAGAGAAGAGAGAGAGAGAGAGAGAGAGAAACTTACTGTTTGTTGTAGATTTTGAATGACGTGTGTATTAGCATCAGTGTTGTTTTTCAATGTTTGCTTTAGAACTGCGTTTTCTGACTGCAAACCTTTTCATTAGAATAATAATTAGTAAGAAATAAATATGTCTAATAGAATTGTATCACAAATTTGAAAATTTGCTAATTGAGCTTTTCAATATCTTTAAAATTAAAAACAGTGCAAACACATTTAAATCTGTTGAAAGAAAATTGAAATATTTTGGTCTGTAACAGCGATAATTCGTAAAAATCGGTTTTATAACTTTATTCAGAATATGGTACTGAAAAAAAGTTTTTTTTTTCAAAAATCGTTTGCGTTCTCGATGGGCTGCATTTTATCCTGTCCTATTGATGTTTTTGTATTTATTGCCCGCCTTTCGAAGAAAAAGGGGATATTGAATTTTGTGTTCTTCCGTTTGTCCTTCCGTACATGTAAGTGCAGACAGATTTTGTACGGTAGAATTCTCCAAAACTACATGTATATATACATATGAAACGTTGTTTTATGAAACTTGACGCAAAGCATCAACATTGATTGGAGATTCGCATCCAAGTTGGTTTGCACATATTCATGAGAGTTGAGTAATGGTGTTTAACGTCCCGGTAGTCAAGAATATTTCACTTATATCGAGACGTGGCCAGCTGTAGGCGAAGGTGTAGAATTTTTCCTGTGCGTTGTGCTGATGGCATTATACAGCAGGGTTCTTTAGCGTGCCAAGCCCATCGTGACACGGGACCTTGTTTATTTTAAGTTCCCATCCGAAAGAACCGTGACTTTAATTTCGTAATGCCGAGTGCTTGGCGAAAAAACAGTCACTACCCACTTTCAAGTCTTGGGTCAGACTCGGTCAGGGTTCGAACCCACGACCTCGAGATAAAGAGTTTGAACATAAGTGCAAACCACAAAAATTTCCCACCGACGGGGGTGGGTCCTAACTCACTAAATTTGCTTGTTCAATGAGTTTTTTTTAAATTCGCCATTTAATTTTTCAGTATCCATTATTTCGTCAGAGACATTCAAATTATTTATCTTGAAAACATCGTCTGGTTTTGTTGGTCAGTTTGTAAGACTGACTGTGGGTGCCAAATTAACATGCAATAAGGTAAGTACAATCAAACCTGTCTGTAAAGACCACCCAAGGGAACCGGTAAAAGTAGTCATTATTATTATTATTTATTTATTTATTTATTTTTACACTACCCCTCCTTAAACTCATGTATATCTTGGGGTGTAGTCAACCCTGTCTATAAAGACCACCCAAGGGAACCGGTAAAAGTAGTCATTATTATTTATTTATTAATTAATTAATTTTTTTTACATTACCCTCTATATCTTCGGGCGTAGAGGCAAACCTGTCTATAACGGCCACCCAAGGGAACCAGTAAACTAGTCATTTTTATTATTTATTTATTTATCTAATTATTTTTGTTTACCTTACCCCCTTCTTAAACTCATGTATATCTTGGGGCATACAGTCAAACCTGTCTATAAAGGCCACATAAGGGAACCAGTAAAAGTGACCTTTATATACAGGTTCAAATAAGATGAATAAAGAACGATCCTACTGGCCTTTATAAGCAGGTAGTTTTTTATAGAGTTGAATTTTAAGGCAGGTTGGAATGTATTGCGCCGCACAAAAATGGTGGTAAACGCCTTACTGGTGCTTTATGCTTCCGTCGGCGTCATGCTACTTTTCCTTACATCGTGGAGAGGGTTTCTGGTGTGGTAGAGTGGAGTATTGATGTTTTACGTCCCAGTCAATTTCCTTTCACTGAGTTCTAGCACTGGGGAGTGGGGTCGAAGTAGCTACAGTACAGACCTGTCGAAATTTTAACACCAGGTTAATGAAATCAAAAACAAACATATTAATCCATGTCCCAATCACAATCCAGAAGCAAAGTAAAAATTTTGAAACTGTTAGGTTAGACACATGGCTTCCACCAGGGAAGTGAGGCCGAGTGTTATCGGAAGGGTAAGCACCTCCTGGTTAGCTAGCTACAGCCGCCGCATATGTAATCAAAATTATGTGAAAGGAAAATGGAACTATAAGGCGTCAAATATGAATCGAAGACGGGTGACCAATATAAGTAGCCAGTGGCTAAAAGCCTCCGAGAGATAGATAGATATCTGCCGAAAAAGGTTTGGAGATATACAGTACAGTCCTGTCGAAAGTTTAACACTATGTTAAGGAAAAGGACTGGATGACGAGTGACCGAGATATAGGTAGCCAGTGGTTTTATAATTTATTCCGAGAGAGAGATGGATATCTGCCGAAAAGGTTTGGAGATATACAGTACAGACCTGTCGAAAGTTTAACACCGAGCTGACGAAAATGAGTCGATGACGAGTGACCGAGACATAGGTAGCCAATGGCTTTATAATTACTTTCGAGAGTAGATAGATATCTGCCGAAAGGGCTTGGAGATGTACAGTGCAGATCTGTCAAAACACTGAGCCAACAAATAGGAGCTAAATGAGACTTCAGAGTACAGAGATATTGATACCCAATGAACAAAAAGCTCCCCTGTCGAGATAGACAGCACTTGTTAAGATATAGTTAACGAGCGGCTTGGATGTGCTGTCGATTCGTCACATTTTTTTTAGCTTAGTGTAAAACTTTCGACAGGTCTTTATAGGCAAACAACTCCGACCTGTCCGCTTGACCTTTCATTTAAATATTTATCACGGACCAAGTAGATCTGTTTATAGGGAACACAGTTGTTATCATGATATAGTCACCTTATACAGTAAACCTGTGCACTTTGTATGTGTTAACTTGGATCTTGACACTACCTATTTATTGAATGGACCCTCCTATATGACTATTCCTAATGAAAGGTCAAACGGACAGGTCAATGTTGCTTACCTATACTGTATAAGTGTTGTTGTTGTTGTTAATGTTGCTTAACGTCACATCAGCAATTTTTCAGCTATTCGCGACGGAATCTATTTTATTAATCTCTATGGATTAATCTATGAACAAGTTATTGCATCCATGTGAAGTGCGAGTGTATTTATGGTCTGCCTTGTACCAGCGCGCACTCATTGCGCCTTTAAGGTGCTAGGTCACAGAGTCAGTACGCCGCATATAAGTGTACATGTACTACTCGTATCACATTATACTGACACCGGGTGAACTAGTAAATGCCGACGGCAAGGAAATTTCACTTTCCCAAATGTAGTCTGAGCGGAACTCGAGCTCACAGAAGAAGTTCGAGCATGCCGGAGACATGCAACTGTATTTTATGATTTAGAGCACTTAGGGCGACTTTAATGTGCCAACTTATCTTTTCAGTATATTATCCCAGATAACCAAACGACTCCTCCGATAGCATCATACTGATACTAGGTGAACCAGTCGATATCCTGTCCCCTTAATCCTGAGCGCCCGGGTTAGGAATCAGTATCTCAAATTTTAAAGTCCCGTGTATGATTTGGCTTACCCCCACCCCCTGCTCTCGAGGAGGACGCTCTATTTGTGTCTCGACTGGGGTTTGAACCCACGATCTCCTGCTCTACAGATGGACGTTTACGACTAAGCCATCGTTCGAAGTGATAGGTGTGCAGTTTGGTTTATACCGCATGTATTAACCGCGGTTATTGGCTCAAATAATGTTTGTTCGGAGTTCTTTAATTTTATTTTCTATTTTATTTATTTATTTATTATTTATTTATTTATTTATTTATTTATTTATTTATTTCAGAATGCCGTTACTCATACAGACAATACCTTAAAGAATCAGCTGGAATTTACATGGCAACCGTCACAAAACTTATGTACAAATTTAAATTTCGAGTAAGTTTTGTGTGTGTGTGTGTGTGTGAGAGAGAGAGAGAGAGAGAGAGAGATGCTCCAACCGTTGATCTAGAACAATTATTAACTCCATCACAAGCATAGTGGGGACACCACCAACACTTAGTGGACAAATCTTGTGTCCCCAGATCTACGGTAGGTTAATTGAAATGTTACGAAAATGCCATTTACAATAGAGTAGGGTTAGGTAGATTGTCCTTACAAAACATTTCCTTACATTTAATAATGAAAATCTACTCACAATAAAGCTAAACCAACTAACATATTTCTGATGAATCTCATATTGTCCCCACTATTTATCTCACTTGTCCCTACTTTACACTAAAACACAGAGAGAGAGAAAGAGAGAGAGAGATATTAAATATGAATCAACATAGTCTTTAGCATTACCACGGTAATTTTCTCGATTGTTTCAATTTTTCTTTATGTCGGACTATAGTACGAACTAATGTATTATTTAGATGTAGATCTACAGGCTTTAAACAACAAAATGAACATGTGTCGTGAAGTACATGTATGTGTATAACAAAGTTATTTTGACGGACTTTACTCAAACATAACATGACCTTATTAAAATGTAAAATTTTGCACGTCGTTGATTATCGACTATACTTAAATTTAAATAGGTTCTAGGTGAAATATTTCCAAAAAGTTGGTATTTTTAGAAACTACAATAAACACATTTTAAGAATATGTAATCATCTCAAAATCGATTTTTTTTTCACCCTAAGCCTAGTTTTCGCTTGGCGCACCTCATTTAATGTTTTTGTATGTTTTATTTCAGAGCTACTATAGTAAAAGATTATTCTACATTTTGGGTCAACGTTTCTAGTTCCGTGTATATTTGTTTATAGACAAATCACTGCAAAGATATTAATAGTTTGATACATACAAACAGGAAGAAAGTACAATAAATAAAACTAAAATTACGATACTGTTTGTATTGCTGTGTAAGTGATGCAGTATCAGCAAGCAACATTGACCTGTCTGTTTGACCTTTCATTAGAAATAATGGGAAATGTAAGGATACCCAAAATGGGGATGGATTGGTCACACACTACGCAACCCTGGGTCAAATGTCACCAGGCAGGCTCTTGACTGGAACCCACAAGGGAAGAGGAAGAGAGGCCGGCCTAAACAGACCTGGCGTAGGAGTATTGACACAGAGGCACAAACAGCTGGAAAGACCTGATAGCCCAAAAACCGTGTCAGATGGAGAGGTGTTGTTGCGGCCCTTTGTTCCCCAGGGAATCAAGAGGAATAAGTCAAGTAAGGATACGCAGTTAATACACAAAGAATACCGTTTCCGATGACGTAGACAAAATACTAAGTAAACACCTGTCTTCCCTATATTTAAATGTACGCTTCCATGGTAAAGGTCAAGCGGACAGGTTAATACTGTTGCCTATATATGGTGATTTATCAATTTTGATTCTATATAGTGGTAGTGTGGGAAACGATAAATAGTACAGAAAACGGGAAATTTTTCGTTTTCGGGTATTTTTGCGTAAATTCGCACTATTATCAACACTCAAAATTGAAACTTCACCAAATATTACATTTTGATATGATTAACTTTATAATAGCACTGGTCGTTACAGGATGACGCGAACTTGAATGAAAGTACACGAAAATATCGAAATACCGGTTTCTGTAAAATTACTGGACGACAAAATTTCCAGATTAAGAATATGGGTTCAATGAAAATCAAACCTCAACCCCAGATCATCGCGCTATTGAATTATCATAATTATACCCCCTGCTTAAAAAATGGGGGGTTATAGTGATAGGGTGTCCGTCCGTGTGTCCGTCCTTCCGTTACACCTTAGGGTACCTATCTCTTATCCGCAACTCCTCCTAAACCCTTCAATGGATTTTCATGAAACTTTCATACAATCTTTGTGATATAATGCAGATGTGCACCTCCTATTTAAAAATTTGATCTATTGGATTTTTGGGAGCAGGGGGGTATTTTTTTGTTTTTGTGGCTCACAGTTTCTCTAGTTATATACAGTACGGACCAGAGATCCTGTTTTTTTTACGGTAATCGGTCTCACAGGAAGCCGTGTTACGCCACATAGCGGTGTTGCCGCATAAACGTGTTCCAACACGTCTATGCGAGGAATTTCAACGCATAAAGAGAAAGCTTTTATGCGGCAAAAAGGCTACATTCCGCCGCATAAAGAAAACAATTACTACCATCACCTGCATTTACACCTCCATTATTATTACCACCTTCACATAAAACACCAACACCATCGTGATGATCATCATTATATTATTATTATTTTTATTATTATTAATATTATTATTATTAAATCAAAAGTCGAAATTCTGCAAAAATCACAATTTAACGATCATCAACAGTCATGAACGCCACCGCCGTCGGCACGACGACGGTAACATCGTCGTCGCGCTCTCATTGTCCCTGTCCCCATCCTCGTATTATTATTACCATTATCAACAACACCAACAACATAAATTCTCAATTGTCACCGTCGTCGTCATAATTTATATCACCACCACCGTTTTTGTCGAGATATCAGCTCTTTTTAAATTTCATACCAACTCGTTAAAATCAGCCATCTTTATGCGTCAAAAAGGCAGCCTTGCGCCGCATATAAGCAACACATCTTTATGCGTTGAACGCCGCCGCATAAACGTGGCGGACCTCTTTATGCGTTAGAATTCCCCGCATAGACGTGTTGGGCGCGTTTATGCGGCAACACCGCTATGTGGCGTAACAAAGCCGGTGTTCCCAGAAATCTAGTTCTCACAGGGTTCCAAAGGAACTGGGTCTTCACGGGAACCCAGTCTTTAAAGAAACTCGCTTTCCACAGGAACCTGGTTTTCACAGAAATCCTGTTATCAGAGAAAACCGGCTTTCACAGGGATCCGGTTTTAACAGGGATATGGTTTTCATAGAAACACGCTTTCCGCAGAAACCCGGTTTTCACAAGGAATCCTGTTATCAGAGAAAACACGTTTTCATAGAACCCGGTTTAACAGGAACCTGTTTTCATACAAATCCGGTTTAACAGGAACCTGTTATCATACAAATCCAGATTCCACAGGAACTAGGTTTGCACGGAAATTTTGTTTTCAAAGGGATCCGGATTCAAAGGAACCCAGTCTTCATAGAAACCTGCTTTCCACAAGAACCTGATTTTCACAGGAATTTATTTCCTTAGGAGCCCGGTTTTCACAGGAACCCAGATTTCACAAGAACTCGGTTTTCACAAGATCCAAGGTCTCCATAAGGATTCTGTTTTCACAGGAACAGTTTTCAGAGGAACCCGGTTTTCGCAGGAACTCAGTTTTGATAGGGACTCGGTTTTCAAAGGATCCGGTTTTCAGTTTTAACAAAGTCATGTAATTCAAGTCGCTAATAAAAACTACTTTTAAAGGTTTTGCATTGTGGTTGAATATACATATGTTTTTACATGGCAGATAGAGCAATTTTCCAGTTTTTTCATCGGGATTATTTTTCTTATTTAAAACATGAGTTTATCTGTTGCATTTTACACAAGTTTAATGCAAGTATTGATGCTTCTTGTGAAGCACTAGTGCACATTTAAAATTTGTCGACCTTTACTATCCTAGTACACCATCTTGTCCGCATGCAATGTCACAGATAAGCACAACACCTCACTCGGGCCGATATACTGGTACCAGTTTCACAATATCACAGATCCGGCCGGGTTTCGAACCCACGACCTCCCACATGCGAAGTGAGCATTATACCACTGAGCTATCCTAGTGGTCAGGAGACACGGGGAAGAAAGTCCATCAGTGCATGAAATATCACAAACGCTATATCATATCGATAATTTGTTTTGATAACGTTTTTATTATTATTTATTTACTAAAATTTGCAAATCAATGCAGATAAAAATTTTAAACCACATTCAACATGTGTTGCCTAGTTACAGCCGAGATCGATAGTCAGGAATACCCAATCTCTCCCGGCAACAAAAGTTTCCGATCACGACAGCAAAGTCCATCTGGTTCCGGTTTTACTATCATTCCTTAACTACTGTAGTTCCACAAATTCAGTGCACATGGAAAATGCAAAAATAAAGTCGTATTTTCCAATAAACTCATAAAAAAATTGCCAAAACTGAATACGAAATATATTGATCTAATAGGAAAAAATATTTGTCATTCATGAAAAAGTGAACTTAATTCTGTACATAGAGCATTTTTTTTAACTTTATAACAAAACAACAAATATGACTATGTCAAAATTATCCCTTCTGTACCTTTTTACTTGGAACAACTATAAATATTTGTCATAATTGGAACATTCATGATTAGCATACCAGAAAAAAACCCAAACAACAATGACCTACCTGACCCTAAAAACCCTGAAGTAAATTTTAATGAGGTCCAATTGGTGTATAAACGATCAAATTTCCAAAATATTCGCAAAATTTCTCTATGTACAGGAGAACTGAGCGGTAAGGTTTTTAATTAAAATATAATTTGGTTAGGTCAGTGCATTTTAAATGCATTTTATTGATAGTTTAATGGAAACATTTTTAATTAAAAGAAATAAATAATAAAATCAATGTGCACTCAATTTATGGAAATACAGTAATATTTTCTTTGACTTACATCTGGCAAATTGTGACAACATTTTATAATACAAGTAAAGTTTCATCAAAATTATATATAGACGTGGTCTTCAAAATGACAAAAATTCACGAATATCTTGAAAACTAACTAAGCCAGATTTCAGTTAAGGAAAATCGTAATTCAAAGTTTATTGTGTAACAGGGGCCTGCCCTGCCAACAGAAGGGGGAGGGGGGTCCAATTATAAGGTGCCTCAAATAACACTAATTCTACCTAAATTATACTTTATTACAGACCTGTTTACAACTACGTTTTGAGCGTAGTTTCTACGATTTTTACTGTAAAATTACGCTCTACGCTTTGGGTTCTTATTCCTACGGTCGCGATGTCATTTTAAACAAAATTCGTTTCGGTAAAAAATCTTGAAAATTATCGTTCGTTTCGGAAAAAAAATCTTGAAAGTTATCGTTGGATGATTATCGCCCTTGACATTAGCGAGCTCATCAGAATGTAATGGAACTTATTTACAAATAATTTTTCGGGTTAAGTACTGGATTTCTTCCGATCAGTAAAATGCTTGATATACAGGCATTTTTAACTGTTAACCAAGCGGCGTTGTTGAAGCGCTTAGAAGCTTTCAATTCAGTGTAGCGTGGTGGAGATGGAATCTTTCAACTGTTCAAATGCCACCTAAAAGACAATCAGATTCTAAGGACATTGGTACGACCAAAAAACCTTGTCAGAGGTACAAAGAATCGTTCAAAGATGTCTGGCGTTGCCTTGGTCCCTCTAAAAAGGGAGAGACTTACGTACATTGCAGTGTTTGCGATATAGAATTCTCCTGCAGTCACGGTGAAAAGAGTGACTGACGTAGGCATGTAAAATCGAAGTCCCACATAGAAATGGATCTAATTAAAAAACAATCAAAGCCGTTGGAAGAATTTTGCCGGACAAATGTGAAAATGACATATTTTTCCAACTATTGGAACTTCGTTAAATGTTATTTATAGTAGCAAGTGCTGGATAATGATATCGATTCTGTATGTTCAGTGCATTTGTGCTGGCGCACCTACATGCAACAAAGAGACTTTTGTTTGTCCTGCTTTCACTGGTACAATAAACTATGTTGGTGTAGTAGCTGAAAGATATTCTCTGTCAGAGTGGAATTTTCATCTCCCACCCCCACTGATCAAAGTAAGAACGTGTTGTATAAAATATCTGAAAATAAGTTTGTGATAGAATGTTAAATACACTTCTCAGGTTGCAGGAAACTGCAGATTTTACTCTTTATATTAAAAAATTTTCGGGGGGGGGGGGGGGGATGCCCCCAGACCAACCTACTATGACTCGCCTTCGGCGCGTGACGTGCCATTGGCACGTGACTACTCTCAAAAGACAAAAACTACTCCCACAAATCTTAGAAACTACTACCACCCTCTAATATGGGTAAACAGGTCTGCTTTAATTACGTTTTAGTAAGAAATTGAAGCCATGCCAGTTGCTGTACACAGAAAATGTAAAAACAAAAAAAAAACGTGAAATCCATTCATTTTAGGTAAATTTGAACTGAGAATTGATAAATGATTTCCAGCATAATAACCGTTTTTCCGGTAAGTTCCTTGCTATGCTATGCTATCCCGGATTGAAGAGCGGAAGAGTTATATAACTAAGTACTATTTTTTATCCGTTCGAAAAAGTTAACAAAAAAGACACTTATGTTACTTGCTTTTTTCAAGCGACGTACATATAGCACGTACGCGTATTTAGCATTTATCGACGTAAGTTTCCATGGAACTCCCATCGGCCAAAGTTCGCTGATTATCACTTCCGTTTCCGTTTAATTCCCGTTTACCTGATTCAACCATGCTGGAATCGTTTCGTTCTTGTATACGCTGGCCCCTGATACTTTTATAAAGAATGCATAGCTCCCTCCTAAATTTGACATCCAAAAACCCGTAAATAAACGGATTGACGGCGTTATTAAGAAGTATTGAAAATACGAATGTATAATAAACAAACCCTTCTGTAAATGACATTTTACAATTGAAATCTTTCTTGATCCTTGTCGTAACTACCAAACTATAGTGAGGAACACCACTCAATAGAAACGCTATAGTCACTGCTAGAAGGGTCAAGGTCGTTTTCCTTGTACTTATATTTATCCCACTGTTCTGGTGTCGGTATAAAAATCGTAATATCTGGATATACGCTACCAGCAAGACGGGTACAACAAACAAATTCAACACATAGAGACCGATATAATAAACGCTAGGATAGACCTGGTCCCTATACGCATTATCGGTCCAACATCGGTCCCCACGGCTGTTCGGAAGCGCCGTATTCACTGTGTATATGCCGTATAAAACCAAGGCCGGCCAGAATGTAGTTATCCCTATACATGTAGCTATTAGACAGCTAAGTTTGGCCTGTTTCTGCGAAAACTGCCATTCCAAAGGTTTGCATATTTTTCGGTATCTGTCATACGCTATTACAACTAAAATGTACCCGGAACAATTTGTGGTAAAAACATTCACAAAACGACCTAATTTGCATAAAACCGAAGACGGAAATATCAAATAATGGCTCATATAATATATCAAAAAAGGCATTCCAATAAAACAGTTTCCAACATCCATTAATGCCAGCCATATCGTGTACGTTCTATAATTTGACATCTTAAACCTTCGGATGTATATCCACAAAACAGTCAAGTTACCAAAAAGTCCGAGAAACATCAATATTCCGGTAAAAACTATCCCGCCAAGATGGCGTTCCGTAAACTGTGCGTTTATATCGTAAATTGTGGTGAAATTATTAATATCCAACCAAGAAAAGCATTCGGATCCGTTCATTTTGCAGTAGGGTTAATTGTTCAGTTAAATTACCGTTACGTCAAACTTTTTTTCATGGAATTACACGAAACGTAAACTGGCAAATTCCTAAAAATTCGTCACTAATTATCAAATCACAAGAGTTAGTCCGTATCTATTTTCTTTTTTTCTTTTTGTTTTGTCCTCTATTATTTTTGTCCTTCTTAATATCAATTCATAAGCATTAGTTCGTTTCTTTTTCTTTTCTTTTGACGTATATTCTTGTCCTTCTAAATATCAATCCACAATCATCAGTCGGTTTCTAATCTATTTTTCTGTTTGTTGTGTCATCTGCTATTCTTGTCCTTCTAAATATCAACCCACAAGCATTAGTTTCTACTCTATTGTTCTTTTTGTCGTATCATCTGCTATTCTTGTTTTTCCGTTTTCCCACGGAAACTTCAAGTCTATCCGGACTTTCTGTCCAGAATATTACAAATTCAATCTTCCGTTGATGTATAATCCGTAACTTGTCAAATGACTTTGTTTGCTTTGGAATTTCAAGTTTATTTCAACAAACAACATTGACCTGTCCTTTTGACCTTTCAATTGATATATTCATGCAACGGGCTTAAGTAGTACCACTATTCGCAGTCAATACATACGCAATGCACGTGTTTGCCTTTTGAACCTACATGTATGTAGACAAAGTAAACACTTGTGTTCGCTATACTATACTCGACCAAAATAATTGTTTGAATTAAAAGGTCAAGCGAACAGGTCGATTTTGTTTGCCTTCACGATGAGGCTTAGTGCTTATATTTGACGCGGATGTAACCATATCGATATGACAATACATTTTAAATTCTGACCCGGAACAATTTCAATTGATTTGTGATATATCTTAAAACTTTGTTTATTTATAAATGAATTTTCGATAAAACAAGGCATTTTACAAAATCTGTCCGGGGTTTTTAGCCAATTGCAATGTTCGGTGAATTAATAGAGCCACTGCGGTAGCTCAGTTGGTTGAGTGCTGGCCCCGTAAGTGGGATGTCATTGGTTCGAACCCAAACCGGGTCTAACCTAAGACTTGAAAATGGACAGCGACTGTTCTTTCGTTAGACACTCAACATAACGAAATGAAAGCCACGGTTCTTTCGGATAGGAACTTAAAATAAACGAGGTCCCGTGTCACAGTAGGTGTGACATAATAACTGAGAACCCTGCTGTACAATGCCATCACCGCAACGTACAGGAAAAATCCTTTCTGTGCCTTCGCCTATAGCTGGCGACGTCTCGATGTAAGTGAAATATTCTTGACTGGGACGTTAAACGCCATTCCTGAACTTAATTTTAACTTAGAAGGAAATAATCAATTGTAGGGATAAACCAAGTTAAGTAGATCATGGTCAGACATGTTTTCTAAAACACCCCATTTAATTCTTTAAGTTTACTTCCTGTTACCTGTAATTTTAAATTTTAAAGTTGAAAGTTGAGATATATTATGAAAATCAATACATTTTTAAAGTACAGACCAGTCAAAAAGTTTTACACTAGGCTATCAATATATACCGAATCGACAGTTCACCTCGCTCCCTAGTTTCTAGTATACATATCTCGACAGCTGGTCAATATAGTACAGACCAGTCAAAAAGTTTTACACTAGGCTATCAATTTATACCGAATCGACAGTTCACCTCGCTCCCTAGTTTCTAGTAGACATATCTCAACAGCTAGTCAATATTTGCTATCAGTCTCTCTGAACCTTTCGGCAACTAGCGATCCATAATTATGTAGCCGAGCTTCGGTTTCTTTTCGTTAGCTAAGCGTTAAATTTTCGACAGGTCTCTACCTTATCTCTCAGCAAAACTGCGGTAGCTCAGTTGGTAGAGTGCTCCCTCCGTAAGTGGGAGGTTGTGGGTTCGAACCCCGGCCGGGTCTGACCCAAGACTTGAAAGTGGGAAGTGATTGTTCTTTCGCCAAGCTCTCGGCATTACGAAATGAAAGTCACGGTTCTCTCGGATGGGAACTTAAAATAAACGAGGTCTCGTGTCACTGTGGGCTTGGCACGCTAAAGAACCCTGCTGTATAATGCCATAAGCGCAAGGCACAGGCAAAATTTCTGCACTTTCGCCTTTAGCTGGCGACGTCTCGATATAAGTGAAATATCCTTGACTGGGACGTTAAACACCATTACTCACTCACTCGTATCTCTCAGCGTGTTTTTTCGGTCACTATCCATATATCAGTGAATCGAAAGCCAAACTTCGAGTCCCGCTCAGACCAGATGTGGGAAAGTGAATTTTCCTTGTCGTTGGCCTTTACTGGTTCACCTGGTATCAGTATAATGGACTGGGGGAGTGGTACGCTTGTCTGCGGCGTACTGACTCTGTGAGCTAGCACGTTAAAGTCGGCCTGGGTGCGCGCTAGTACAAGGCAGACCATAAAACACACTCGCACTTCACATGCATACACGAATTGTTAATAGATTATTCCATAGAGACTAATAAAAATAGTTCTCGTCGCGAATAGATGAAAAATTGCTGATGCTACGTTAAGCAACATTCAACTAACCAACCAACCTTTCGTTTGCTCAGTGTTAAACTTTCGAGAGGTCTGTACTGTATCTCTCGGGTCACCAGCTTTCCATATCTCGGTCACTCGCGATCGACAGCCGAGCTTCGACTAATTTTCGTAATCTGTGTAATTTCCGACAGGTCTGTACTGTATCTCTCGGGTGTTTTTCGGTCACTAGCTATCCGACTCTCGGTCACTCGCGATCGACAGCCGAGCTTGGACTAATTTTCGTAAGCTGTGTAATTTCCGACAGGTCTGTACTGTATCTCTCGGGTGTTTTCCGGTCACCAGCTATCCGTATCTCAGTCACTCGCGATCGACAGCCGGGCTTCGACTAATGATCGTAAACTGAGTGTTTAATTTCCGACAGGTCTGTACTGTATATTCAAAGCGGAAGTACGATGGAAGGCAAGCGGTAGTTAATAAAATCACATTTTACGGGTAATTTTCTGTTTAACCTAACTTAGTGAAAACTGTGAAGGATAACCACTTCCTGGTGTATAAGGTGTAGGCCGATTTATCTGTCGTAATAATGGATTATTATTTTAATTTTATCGCTACCGCCGAAGCATTATCGTTGACAGATAATTCGGCCTGATAAATGTGTATCAGCATATCTGAAGTACGTTACTTATTCAACATTGCAGCGTTCAACATTGAATAAGTAAACAGTTACTTATTCAACATTCGCAAATATTTTTGTTTCATTCATAAAACATCAAATAAAACAAATTTTGTCACATTTCACGATTAAATGTCACCAGTATGGTTACCCCAGTGCCTCGGAACACATTGGCTTAAAGCTTCAATGTAAGCCCATACCATTATACAGTGTATTTTATAAAGACGGAAAGTAAAGTGCCTGAGCAAAGTGAAGCTTTCACTGTGCTCGGAATTTCGCAACATCATTTTGTACTACTATGCTTAGGCAATGTCACTACCAAGTATGGTTACCCCCAGTGCCTCGGAACACATTGGCTTAAAGCTTCAATGTAAGCCCATACCATTATATACAGTATTTCATAAAGACGGAAAGTAAAGTGCCTGAGCAAAGTAAAGCTTTCACTGTGCTCGGAATTTCGCAACATCATTTTGTACTACTATGCTTAGGCAATGTCACTACCAAGTATGGTTACCCCCAGTGCCTCGGAACACATTGGCTTAAAGCTTCAATGTAAGCCCATACCATTATATACAGTATTTCATAAAGACGGAAAGTAAAGTGCCTGAGCAAAGTAAAGCTTTCACTGTGCTCGGAATTTCGCAACATCATTTTGTACTACTATGCTTAGGCAATGTCACTACCAAGTATGGTTACCCCCAGTGCCTCGGAACACATTGGCTTAAAGCTTCAATGTAAGCCCATACCATTATATACAGTATTTTATAAAGACGGAAAGTAAAGTGCCTGAGCAAAGTGAAGCTTTCACTGTGCTCGGAATTTCGCAATATCATTTTGTACTACTATGCTTAGGCAATGTCACTACCAAGTATGGTTACCCCCAGTGCCTCGGAACACATTGGCCTAAAGCTTCAATGTAAGCCCATACCATTATATACAGTATTTCATAAAGACGGAAAGTAAAGTGCCTGAGCAAAGTAAAGCTTTCACTGTGATCGGAATTTCGCAACATCATTTTGTACTACTATGCTTAGGCAATGTCACTACCAAGTATGGTTACCCCCAGTGCCTCGGAACACATTGGCTTAAAGCTTCAATGTAAGCCCATACCATTATATACAGTATTTCATAAAGACGGAAAGTAAAGTGCCTGAGCAAAGTAAAGCTTTCACTGTGCTCGGAATTTCGCAACATCATTTTGTACTTCTATGCTTAGGCAATGTCACTACCAAGTATGGTTACTCCCAGTGCCTCGGAACACATTAACTTAAAGCTTCAATGTAAGCCCATACCATTATATACAGTATTTCATAAAGACGGAAAGTAAAGTGCCTGAGCAAAGTAAAGCTTTCACTGTGCTCGGAATTTCGCAACATCATTTTGTACTACTATGCTTAGGCAATGTCACTACCAAGTATGGTTACCCCCAGTGCCTCGGAACACATTGGCTTAAAGCTTCAATGTAAGCCCATACCATTATATACAGTATTTCATAAAGACGGAAAGTAAAGTGCCTGAGCAAAGTAAAGCTTTCACTGTGCTCGGAATTTCGCAACATCATTTTGTACTACTATGCTTAGGCAATGTCACTACCAAGTATGGTTACTCCCAGTGCCTCGGAACACATTAACTTAAAGCTTCAATGTAAGCCCATACCATTATATACAGTATTTCATAAAGACGGAAAGTAAAGTGCCTGAGCAAAGTAAAGCTTTCACTGTGCTCGGAATTTCGCAACATCATTTTGTACTACTATGCTTAGGCAATGTCACTACCAAGTATGGTTACCCCCAGTGCCTCGGAACACATTGGCTTAAAGCTTCAATGTAAGCCCATACCATTATATACAGTATTTCATAAAGACGGAAAGTAAAGTGCCTGAGCAAAGTAAAGCTTTCACTGTGCTCGGAATTTCGCAACATCATTTTGTACTACTATGCTTAGGCAATGTCACTACCAAGTATGGTTACCCCCAGTGCCTCGGAACACATTGGCTTAAAGCTTCAATGTAAGCCCATACCATTATATACAGTATTTCATAAAGACGGAAAGTAAAGTGCCTGAGCAAAGTAAAGCTTTCACTGTGCTCGGAATTTCGCAACATCATTTTGTACTACTATGCTTAGGCAATGTCACTACCAAGTATGGTTACCCCCAGTGCCTCGGAACACATTGGCTTAAAGCTTCAATGTAAGCCCATACCATTATATACAGTATTTCATAAAGACGGAAAGTAAAGTGCCTGAGCAAAGTAAAGCTTTCACTGTGCTCGGAATTTCGCAACATCATTTTGTACTACTATGCTTAGGCAATGTCACTACCAAGTATGGTTACTCCCAGTGCCTCGGAACACATTAACTTAAAGCTTCAATGTAAGCCCATACCATTATATACAGTATTTCATAAAGACGGAAAGTAAAGTGCCTGAGCAAAGTAAAGCTTTCACTGTGCTCGGAATTTCGCAACATCATTTTGTACTACTATGCTTAGGCAATGTCACTACCAAGTATGGTTACCCCCAGTGCCTCGGAACACATTGGCTTAAAGCTTCAATGTAAGCCCATACCATTATATACAGTATTTCATAAAGACGGAAAGTAAAGTGCCTGAGCAAAGTAAAGCTTTCACTGTGCTCGGAATTTCGCAACATCATTTTGTACTACTATGCTTAGGCAATGTCACTACCAAGTATGGTTACCCCCAGTGCCTCGGAACACATTGGCTTAAAGCTTCAATGTAAGCCCATACCATTATATACAGTATTTCATAAAGACGGAAAGTAAAGTGCCTGAGCAAAGTAAAGCTTTCACTGTGCTCGGAATTTCGCAACATCATTTTGTACTACTATGCTTAGGCAATGTCACTACCAAGTATGGTTACCCCCAGTGCCTCGGAACACATTGGCTTAAAGCTTCAATGTAAGCCCATACCATTATATACAGTATTTCATAAAGACGGAAAGTAAAGTGCCTGAGCAAAGTAAAGCTTTCACTGTGCTCGGAATTTCGCAACATCATTTTGTACTACTATGCTTAGGCAATGTCACTACCAAGTATGGTTACCCCCAGTGCCTCGGAACACATTGGCTTAAAGCTTCAATGTAAGCATTTTTGAGTTTTGAAATAGACCGCGGACATGTTCATTTAGTTTCGTATTTATCGTGTTTTTTGAAAAGCGATAGTCGAATCTGCAATGTTTTGCTACATTTTAGGTATTATGTTATTGTATTTCTATAAAATACAAATGATGACAGTGATAGCCCCATGTTAGTTGTCATGGACATTTTTGTTAAGTAATTTTGTGGTTAGACCCTGGACGAAAATCCGAAACTGTGGACAAATGTACGAACTTGTGGACAAAAATACGAACTTGTGACAAAAATCCTAAACTATGGACAAAAATACAAATACATGTGTATATTTATTCTTAACTTAATGGAACTTTCAATTTGATTTGTCAATTTTTAGCTCACCTGAGCCAAAGGCTCAGATGAGCTATTGCAATCTATCACCGTCCGTCGTCCGTCGTCCGTCGTCCGTCGTGCGTCGTGTGTAAACTTTACATTTTAATCTTCTCCTCCAAAACTACTAGGGCAAATTTGATGAAACTTGGCGATTATCATGCCTTGGTAACAGCCTTTAAAAATTGTGTTCGGGGTTTGGCCACGCCGAACAAGATGGCCGCCATTACTAAAAATAGCAAAAAGACAAAAAATCTTCTTCTCTAAAACCAAAAGGTGCAGGCAAATTTTGATTAGATATTTAGATTCAGCATACCTGGGAACATTAAAATTGTGTTTTCATGAAAATTGAACGAAAAATAGGTTACGCGTTTTTTGCGTAAAATTATGTAATTTTGAAAATGAGACATTTATTGTTATAACTCAATAACGGCTGAAGATAATTGTATTGAGTTTTCACTGTTGATCTTGTCTTGGTATTTTCTTCCAAAAGAAGTCAAGGTCAAAGGTCAAGGTCATGTGCCTGTTTTTGACCTTTGATAGAAAATGTTATTTTGTTATTTTTAAAAAATTTCAGGTGATAATGGCATGGGATTTTCGGTTACTTGTAGGTACTGTCATGACGATCATTTTGATACATAGATCAAGGTCATGAGTTCAAAGGTCAAGGTCAAGGATGCACAACTATTTCCGTTATAGTTGATTATCTGCAAAACTATTAACTTTTTGTATAGGCATATATATCAGAATATTGTAGGTAATGGCACAGTGGTCATTTTGATATATTAATAAAGGTCATGGGTTCAAAGGTCAAGGTCACAGATGCGAAAGAATACTGAAATGGTTAATTATTTAAAAAACTAAAAGTTTTTTGTATAGACATGTATATTTGAATATTGTAGTTTTTGAATTAACGATCATTTTGATATATATATTAATTTATTTATTAAATTCAATTTATAATTGTCAATAAAATGAAAGCTTTACCATGCCAGAACCTTTACTTTCTACATATGTATAATTTATTGTGTGATGGCATTTGCTTAGATTGATGCTTTAGGTCAAAGTGTCCCAAAGCACTACAGGAAACAGTACTTAGTAGTGACATAGTATCAGAATAGTAAATCAACACGATGCTATCAACCGTTTACCACAATATAAGCCTAACTATGCTAGAACACTTTACTTAACGACAAAATGCAATATACGGGGTATATACTGGGGGTAACCATACTTGGTAGTGACATTGCTTAAGCAAAGTAGTACAAAATTGTATTCAGAAATTCCGAGCACAGTGAAAGCTTCACTTTGCTTAGGCACTTTACTTTTCGTCTTTATGAAATACACTGTATAATGGTATGGGCTTACATTGAAGCTTTAAGCCAATGTGTTCCGAGGCACTGGGGGGTAACCATACTTGGTAGTGACATTGCCTAAGCAAAGTAGTACAAAATGATGTTCCGAAATTCCGAGCACAGTGAAAGCTTCACTTTGCTCAGGTACTTTACTTTCCGTCTTTATGAAATACACTGTATAATGGTATGGGCTTGCAATGAAGCTTAAGGCCAACGTGTTCCGAGGTACTGGGGTAACCATACTTAGTAGTGACATTGCCTAAGCATAGTAGTACAAAATGATGTTCTGAAATTGGGAGCACAGTGAAAGCTTCACTTTGCTCAGGCACTTTACTTTCCGTCTTTATAAAATACACTGTATAATGGTATGGGCTTACATTGAAGCTTTAAGCCAATGTGTTCGAGGCACTGGGGTAACCATACTTGGTAGTGACATTGTAAGCATAGTAGTACAAAATGATATTCCGAATTCGAATTCCGAGAACAGTGAAAGTTCACTTTGCAGGCACTTTACTTTCCGTCTTTATAAAATACACTGTATAATGGTATGGGCTTATATTGAAGCTTTAAGTCAATGTCTTCCGAGGCACTGGGGTAACCATACTTGGTAGTGACATTGCCTAAGCATAGTAGTACAAAATGATGTTCTGAAATTCCGAGAACAGTGAAAGATTTACTTTGCTAGGCACTTTACTTTCCGTCTTTAAAATACACTATATAATGGTATGGGCTTACATTGAAGCTTTAAGCCAATGTGTTCCGAGGCACTGGCGGAAACCATACTTGGTAGTGATATTGCCTAAGCATAGTAGTACAAAATGATGTTCCGAAATTCGAGCACAGTGAAAGCTTCACTTTGCTCAGTCACTTTACTTTCCGTCTTTATGAAATACACTGTATAATGGTATGGGCTTGCAATGAAGTTTAGCCAACGTGTTCCGAGGCACTGGGTAACCATACTTATAGTGACATTGCCTAAGCATAGTAGTAAAATGATTGCGAAATTGCGAGCACAGTGAAAGCTTCACTTTGCTCAGGCACTTTACTTTCCGTCTTTATAAAATACACTGTATAATGGTATGGGCTTACATGAAGCTTTAAGCCAATGTGTTTCGAAGCACTGGGGTAACCATACTTAGTAGTGACATTGCCTAAGCATAGTAGTACAAAATGATATTCCGAAATTCCGAAATACCGAGCACAGTGAAAGCTTCACTTTCCTCGGGCACTTTACTTTCCGTCTTTATAAAATACACTGTATAATGGTATGGGCTTATTGAAGCTTTAAGAAATGGTATGGGCTTATATTGAAGCTTTAAGCCAATGTCTTTCGAGACACTGGGGGAAACCATACTTGGTAGTGACATTGCCTAAACATAGTAGTACAAAATGGTGTTCTGAAATTCCGAGAACAGTGAAAGATTTACTTTGCTTAGGCACTTTACTTTCCGTCTTTATAAAATACTGTATATAATGGTATGGACTTACATTGAAGCTTTAAGCCAATGTGTTCCGAGGCACTGGGGGTAACAATACTTGGTACTGACATTGCCTAAGCATAGTAGTACAAAATGATGTTCTGAAATTCCGAGCACAGTTAAAGGTTGACTTTGCTTAGGCACTTTACTTTCCGTCTTTATAAAATACACTGTATAATGGTATGGGCTTATATTGAAGCTTTAAGCCAATGTGTTCCGAGGCACTGGGGGTAATCATACTTGGTAGTTACATTGCCTAAACATAGTAGTAGAAAATGATGTTCTGAAATTCCAAGCACAGTGAAAGCTTCACTTTGCTCAGGCACTTAACTTTCTGTCTTTATAAAATACACTATATAATGGTATGGGCTTACATTGAAGCTTTAAGCCAATGTGTTCCGAGGCACTGGGAGAAACCATACTTGGTAGTGACATTGCCTAAGCATAGTAGTACAAAATGATATTCCGAAATTCCGAGCACAGTGAAAGCTTCACTTTGCTCAGGCACTTTACTTTCCGTCTTTATGAAATACGCTGTATAATGGTATGGGCTTACATTGAAGCTTTAAGTCAATGTGTTCCGAGGCACTGGGGGTAACCATACTTTATAGTGACATTGCCTAAGCATAGTAGTATAAAATGATATTGCGAAATTTCGAGCACAGTGAAAGCTTCACTTTGCTCAGGCACTTTACTTTCCGTCTTTATGAAATACACTATATAATGGTATGGGCTTACATTGAAGCTTTAAGCCAATGTGTTCCGAGGCACTGGGGGTAACCATACTTTATAGTGACATTGCCTAAGCATAGTAGTACAAAATGGTATTCCGAAATTCCGAGCACAGTGAAAGCTTCACTTTGCTCAGGCACTTTACTTTCTGTCTTTATAAAATACACTGTATATTGGTATGGGCTTATATTGAAGCTTTAAGCCAATGTGTTCCGAGGCACTGGGGTAACCATACTGGTGACATTTAATCGTGAAATGTGACAAAATTTGTTTTATTTGATGTTTTATGAATGGAACAAAAATATTTGCGAACGTTGAATAAGTAACTGTTTACTTATTCAATGTTGAACGCTGCAATGTTGAATAAGTAACGTACTTCAGGTATCCTGTGTATCAAGTACTTAAAACGTGAACATTTTAAAAAATCACTTGGATATTCATATGACTTTTTAAACCGATATGTCCCAGTTGGGTCCCTGGACCACAGAGTCAGTCGCCATGTAAGTTAAGACCGGTACCCAGCAAGCTCGTGTAGATCCTTGTGCGAGAAAGAGAAATTGTGTGTTTAATCAGATTTTACATAAACAGTTTTGATTTTTTTTATTAAAAAAATTTGTTTATATTATAGATAATCTCCGATTTATTTTTGCCACTACGATAACTCAGCCGACAGAGTGCCCGCTTCGTATTCGAAAAAACGTCGGACCCAACCCCCGTTGGGTCTGACCAAGACTTGAAAATTGGTAGTAACACTCGGCTTTAATTTTAGAAATCACTGGGTCCTTCGGAAAAGATTTAAAAACCGAGGCCCCGTGTCACAGCATATATATATGTGGCATATTAAAGAGCTTTCCCTGAGCGGTCTTTTAAAGGAAAACATCTCTGCCACTTCACCTACAGCTGATGACGTCTCGATATAAGTAACATATTCTTGATATATAAATAAATAAATAAATACCAACTTCTATACTACTTCTACTAATACTACTCTCATATACCATTTAATGAATTTATTTCGTGAAATACATTAAAAATGGTAAATGCAAATATGTCAATATATCATTTTAATGTATTTTATGATTAAATAAAAAGAAACAAATATATGACACTACCTACCTACCTACCTACCTACCTACCTACCTACTACCTACCTACCTACCTACCTACCTACCTACCTACCTACCTACCTACCTACCTACCTACTACTACCTACCTACCTACCTACCTACCTACCTACCTACCTACTACCTACCTACTACCTACCTACCTACCTACCTACCTACCTACCTACCTACCTACCTACCTACCTACCTACCTACCTACCTATCCTCTTCGCTCCTAGTGGAGCATAAGGCGAGGCACAGATCTCTCCACTTCGTCCTATTTGATGCTTCATTCTCTGCCGTTCTCCAACTTGGCCATCCCATATCGTTTCTTTCTTCTCTCTCTCTCTCTCTCTCTCCTAGCTATCGGTATCCCGGCAACTCGGCTGCAGATCTTACTTCTGTGTTAAACTTTCAACAGGTCCTCTCTCTCTCTCTCTCTCTCTCTCTCTCTCTCTCTCTCTCTTTCTAGCTATCGATATTCGGGCCACTTGGCTGCATTATAGACTTTATTTCGGAAGCTCTGTGTTAAACTTTCATCAATGTAATGTAACAAAATCGTCATAACTACCAAACTGAATCTATGAACCCGTTTTAATTAAGTACACGCGTACTTATAAGGGCACTTATAACATGCATATAAGGATATACAGTACAAACCTGTCGAAAGTTGAACACTGACCTAACAGACAACAGTCGAAGTTTAACTGCCGACTGGCCGAAATATGGATAGCAAGAGAAGGAAAACTGTAAAGAAATATAAAACAGCTGCCACAAAACTGTCGAGATATAGCTAACGAGCGACCAAGATAAGCGATCGATTGGCTAGCTTTGTGTTAAACTTTAACAGGTCTGTACTATAGATGTATTTAAAGTACAGGCCTGTCAAAAGTTTAACATTGTGCAGCTAACGAATAAGAACGTACAAGTGCCAAATCAGCAGGTCGTTGGGGCTCTTCGTCAGCCATTATATCTCGATAGCTGATATTATCTCCTAGCATCTTTTGGTCATTAGTTAAAAACTATATCTGTCAATCAGCAGCCTAGCTCCGGAAGCTCAATGTTTAACTTGAGGAAATCAATTTTAAAATTAATGAACGTCGTTTTGTCTTAAATGATGCTCTAGCGTGCGGACACGGATATGCGTAATTAATCTGAGGCGCTTGAAGAGCAATACGCTATTGTAAAGTTTGATAGATAACATGTTTGTTGTGTTTGATCATATAATTGTCCCGAAAGCACGTGGTATACAATGGGTACAAACTGTGCTCCATTGCTTGCTGATATGTTTCTTTATTTTATAAAGCATAATTTATGTTGAACCTTGTTAAATCTGGAGAGAAGACTGTCGCCAAATCATTCAACATCCATAAAGATATATGGATTACGTTCTGTCTTTTAACAATCCTAAATTTGGAGACTATGTGAATGCCATCTTTCTTGGTGAGCTTGAAATAAAAGACACGACTGATTCCTCAAGTATTGATTCATATTTAGACTTATACCTCAATTATGACGTCCACGAAATGCTACATTTGAAATTTATAATGTCAACTTTCCTTTTCTGTGCAGCAATGTACCTGCTTCTTCTATTTAAATTATGGTGTAATTGTTTCCTCATGTTTAGCTAGCTACTACCGCCACGTATGTAATCAAAATTTTGTGAAATGAACATGGAACTATGGCACGTCAAATATATCCAGGGCAATCCTGGACACAGAGACATAAAGCTTATCAACAATACTGTGATGACGACCATAAAACTTTGTGATGGCCTTGATAAGTCTAGGCTTACAATATCCCTGAGTCAACAATTTATTTGAAAGCAGCATACCAAACATATTCCAAATGCATGCCATCTCTAATTTTTTTTTTATTTGTTTGATCATAAGGGAAGGAACAGCCACAGCTGAAACGAGATTAAAATCTTTATGGCGTCTTGAAATCAGTTGCCCGGTGTAACAAAAGTGGTCCCGCCTTTGTACCACGTAATCAATATCCCCGTTATCGTTTGTCCAGAATGTTTTTACAACTACGGTACCACAGTTGGTAGAGTGCTCGCTCCGTAAAGGGAAGTCGTGGGGTTGAATACCGACCGAGGTCTGACCAAGACATGAAAAAAGGTAGTGACATTAGAAAACCGATGTCCTTGTCACGACAGGCGTAGTAATTTCAACAGCTCTCCTTGCACACAAGATCAAAATGTCTTCCACTTCACCTGTAGTTGGTGACATCTCAATATAAGTGACATATCTTTGACTGGGACGTAAAACACCATTCAGCCATTCAATCAACTTGATATAAAAACTTAGCCAGTTTCTTCAAAAACATAAATTGGTTAGATGAATGTTTTTTAATAAATTTAACTCTGCGTGTATAGTTTGATGGAAGTTTTAAAAATCAAACATTTAATTATAACCAAGTGCAATGAATAAATAAATTTTTTGTTAATTATCTCGGCAAAGACAAAGTAATTGTCCTGAACCCACTTCAAAGGTAAATTATTCTGCTACTTCACCTGTTAATTGTGGCGTCTCGATATAAGTGAATATTCTTGATTGGGACGTATAACTCCGTTCAATCATTCAATATAAAACGACCCTTTTCGTCATTATCTTGAGCTCCAGAGAAAAAACCCTCCGTGAACATTGCCCGACGGAATGAATAAGATGACGGAGAGTTGTAACAGTAAAAAAAAAAGATAAATAACATGACATGTGATTGTCGACTAGTCGTTGAGTTGAGTAATGGTGTTTTACGTCCCAGTCAAGAATATTTCACTTATATCGAGACGTCGCCAGCTATAGGCGAAGGTGTAGAAATTGCGTTGCACTGATGGCATTATACAGCAGGGTTCTTTAGCGTGCCAAGCCCACCGTGACACGGGACCTCGTTTACTGTAAGTTCCCATCCGAAAGAACCGTGATTTTTATTTCGTAATGCTGAGTGCTTGGCGAAAGAACAGTCACTACCCACTTTCAAGTCTTGGGTCAGACCCGGCCGGGGATAAAACCCACAACCTCCCACTTACGGAGCGAGCACTCTATCAACTGAGCTACCACAGTCGTGTTAAATACCTCAATGTAAGTATTTCGACTTGTCGTGATATTAAATTAACAATTCGAGATAATTTTATGTCGACCGAAATAATCTGGATGTCAGAAATAAGCTACCATAGGATGTCAGAAATAAGCTACCACAGAATGTCAGAAATAAGCCACCATAGGATGTCAGAAATAAGCCACCATAAAATGTCAGAAATAAGCCACCATAAAATGTCAGAAATAAGCCACCATAAAATGTCAGAAATAAGCCACCATGGAATTCAGAAATAAGCCACCATAGAATTCAGAAATAAGCCACCATGGAATTCAGAAATAAGCCACCATATAAATGGAAGTTTATTTTTATTTTTTCAAATGAGAGATGTATTAATTAAAACCATGTGCAATAAATTGATGGACCCGTTGATTCATTATCTGGAGCCCCAGGTATGTTTGTATTATTACTTGTGTATTTAGTTATACGGCCATAAAGACTTATATTGTAAACTTGTAAACAAAACAAAGTCCAGGCTGCCATATTGATGGGATCATCGTCATCTCGGGACTACCACCATATCCAAGAGGATACAAAATCTGGCAAATATATACAGAATTTCGAGAGTGTATCTTTGGAAAGTAATCGTAAAGTGACTGTTAATGTTAATACGAACTACGAATCTGTCAACGCAGGAGACAAATGCCAGATTACTGTTCCGAACAGAAAGATACAATTTGAAAACATTTCGTCAGGAAACGTTGAAACGAACTGCAAGTCTCTCAACTCGGAAGATAAAAATCACGCTTCTGTTCGCAACAGGAATATAGAATTTGAAAACATTTCGTCAGGATTTAATCCAAGATCTTATTCTTTTCCACAGCAGAAGGATAGGATTTCAAAACAGAACTCGTCTTGGTTGTTGGCTATAGATCAGAACAACGAAAAAAGGATTTCGGAATTGCTAGAGCATTCAAGAAAGTTGAAAGCCAAAAACTATTCCAGTGCCGCGAAAAGGCGTGAGTATTTAAAAATTCAAACACTGCCTATACAAAAGAGGTATACATCAGCCTAGCGAATTGTACACGTCAGATACTTCGTACGAAGCACAACTTTTCCAGAAAATGTGCAGCATGTATAACACTGAGGATACCCGGGAATTCAATTTGATGAATGAAACAGATAACACCCGAAACGCCAACGATATAGAGGGTATTCGAAAATCAAAATGGCATGAAGATCTTGCGGAATCCGAAAGCAAGGAAGGGGTAGTTGAGTCGTTTATACCCGCAACAAGACCATGTTGTATCGAGAATCCAAAATGGGATGTCTCCGAATTTGACCTTGATATAATTCCGAATAGAACGAACTTTTTGGGAAAACCTTGTTCAAATCATATTATATCAGCTGTAAACAAGAGGATAAACATCGATAAAGCATGGCTACCCACAATGCAACACACAGGAAGTATTAGTGGCATTATTCATTTGAACAGAAAGAGGACGTATTTTAGAAATAATATCAACCAACTTCAAAGAGAGGCACGTTTCTCAAGCAAAGGGGACAGCATGTCTTAAAGCATATTGCTGGTCACATGAGATTTTGTGTACTCTAATTTTTTTTTTTTTTTTTTTTTTTTTGTTTTAGAAATTTATCAAATCAAGGTTACAGCAATTGGAATGCATGTTATAAACTTTCATTTAATACTTTTATTTGTGTATTCCTATTAAATATATAAATACTGAGTTATATACGAATTTGTGCTGGATCGGAAGCTCATCTAGATCTTGACCCCCTCGTTAGTGACATCTCGGCATCAAGACCCCTCGTCACCTGGACCCCCTCGTTAGCGACATCTCAACATCTGGACCCTTCGATAGCGACATCTCGGCATCTGAACCACTCGTTAATATCATCTCGATATCAGGATCCTTCGTTAGCGTCATCTCGATATCTAGTCATCTCGTTAATGAGATCTCAACATCTGGACCCTCGTTAGCGACATCCCGATATCTGGACATCTAGTTAATGAGATCTCAACATCTGGACACCTCGTCATCTCGATATCTGCACCCCTCGTTAGCGACATCTCGATATCTGGACATCTCGTTAATGACATCTCAACATCTGGACACCTCGTCATCTCGATATCTGCACCCCTCGTTAGCGACATCTCGATATCTGGAGATCTCGTTAATGACATCTCAACATCTGGACCCCTCGTTATCTCGATATCTGGGCCCCTCGTTAGCGACATCTCGATATCTGGACATCTCGTTAATGACATCTTTACATCTGGACCCCTCGTCATCTCGATATCTGGACCCCTCGTTAGCGACATCTCGACATCTTGGCCCTATCTCTCGACAGCATTTTTGTTGCTAGTCACCTAAGACTCGACCAGTCAACAGCCAAGCTTCGACTTTTTTTGTTACCCGGTGTTATTTTTTCAACATGACACTACTTTACACATACGGTAAAGACCTGTCGAAAGTTTGACACTTAACTAACGAATTTGTGTCAAACGCATAGTCAGCTACAGTACAGACCTGTCGAAAGTTTAACACTTAACTAACGAATTTGTGTCAAACCCATAGTCAGCTACAGTACAGACCTGTCGAAAGTTTGACACTGAACTAACGAATTTGTGTCAAACCCATAGTCAGCTACAGTACAGACCTGTCCAAAGTTTAACACTAAACTAACGAATTTGTGTCAAACCCATAGTCAGCTACAGTACAGACCTGTCGAAAGTTTGACACTAAACTAACGGATTTGTGTCAAACCCATAGTCAGCTACAGTACAGACCTGTCGAAAGTTTGACACTAAACTAACGGATTTGTGTCAAACCCATAGTCAGCTACAGTACAGACCTGTCGAAAGTTTGACACTTAACTAACGAATTTGTGTCAAACCCATAGTCAGCTACAGTACAGACCTGTCGAAAGTTTGACACTTAACTAACGAATTTGTGTCAAACCCATAGTCAGCTACAGTACAGACCTGTCGAAAGTTTGACACTTAACTAACGAATTTGTGTCAAACCCATAGTCAGCTACAGTACAGACCTGTCGAAAATTTTACACTTAACTAACGAATTTGTGTCAAACCCATAGTCAGCTACAGTACAGACGTGTCGAAAGTTTAACACTAAACTAACGAATTTGTGTTACACCCATGATCAGATACAGTACAGACCTGTCGAAAGTTTGACACTTAACTAACGAATTAGTGTCATCCCCATAGTCAGATACGTACAGACCTGTCGAAAGTTTAACATTAAACTAACGAATTTGTGTCAAACCCATAGTCAGCTACAGTACAGACCTGTCGAAAGTTTAACACTAAATTAACTGATTTGTGTCAAACCCATAGTCAGCTACAGTACAGACTTGTCCAAAGTTTAACACTAAACTAACGGATTTGTGTCAAACCCATAGTCAGCTACAGTACAGACCTGTCCAAAGTTTAACACTGAACTAACGAATTTGTGTCAAACCCATAGTCAGCTACAGTACAGACCTGTCGAAAGTTTAACACTAAACTAACGAATTTGTGTCAAACCCATAGTCAGCTACAGTACAGACCTGTCCAAAGTTTAACACTAAACTAACGAATTTGTGTCAAACCCATAGTCAGCTACAGTACAGACCTGTCGAAAGTTTAACACTAAACTAACGAATTTGTGTCAAACCCATAGTCAGATACAGTACAGACCTGTCGAAAGTTTAACACTAAACTAACGAATTTGTGACAAACCCATAGTCAGCTACAGTACAGACCTGTCGAAAGTTTGACACTAAACTAACGAATTTGTGTCAAACCCATAGTCAGCTACAGTACAGACCTGTCGAAAGTTTAACACTAAACTAACGAATTTGTGTCAAACCCATAGTCAGCTACAGTACAGACCTGTCGAAAGTTTAACACTAAACTAACGAATTTGTGTCAAACCCATAGTCAGATACAGTACAGACCTGTCGAAAGTTTAACACTAAACTAACGAATTTGTGTCAAACCCATAGTCAGCTACAGTACAGACCTGTCGAAAGTTTAACACTAAACTAACGAATTTGTGTCAAACCCATAGTCAGATACAGTACAGACCTGTCGAAAGTTTAACACTAAACTAACGAATTTGTGTCAAACCCATAGTCAGATACAGTACAGACCTGTCGAAAGTTTAACACTAAACTAACGAATTTGTGTCAAACCCATAGTCAGATACAGTACAGACCTGTCGAAAGTTTAACACTAAACTAACGAATTTGTGTCAAACCCATAGTCAGATACAGTACAGACCTGTCGAAAGTTTAACACTAAACTAACGAATTTGTGTCAAACCCATAGTCAGCTACAGTACAGACCTGTCGAAAGTTTAACACTAAACTAACGAATTTGTGTCAAACCCATAGTCAGATACAGTACAGACCTGTCGAAAGTTTAACACTAAACTAACGAATTTGTGTCAAACCCATAGTCAGATACAGTACAGACCTGTCGAAAGTTTAACACTAAACTAACGAATTTGTGTCAAACCCATAGTCAGATACAGTACAGACCTGTCGAAAGTTTAACACTAAACTAACGAATTTGTGTCAAACCCATAGTCAGATACAGTACAGACCTGTCGAAAGTTTAACACTAAACTAACGAATTTGTGTCAAACCCATAGTCAGATACAGTACAGACCTGTCGAAAGTTTAACACTAAACTAACGAATTTGTGTCAAACCCATAGTCAGATACAGTACAGACCTGTCGAAAGTTTAACACTAAACTAACGAATTTGTGTCAAACCCATAGTCAGATACAGTACAGACCTGTCGAAAGTTTAACACTAAACTAACGAATTTGTGTCAAACCCATAGTCAGATACAGTACAGACCTGTCGAAAGTTTAACACTAAACTAACGAATTTGTGTCAAACCCATAGTCAGATACAGTACAGACCTGTCGAAAGTTTAACACTAAACTAACGAATTTGTGTCAAACCCATAGTCAGCTACAGTACAGACCTGTCGAAAGTTTAACACTAAACTAACGAATTTGTGTCAAACCCATAGTCAGCTACAGTACAGACCTGTCGAAAGTTTAACACTAAACTAACGAATTTGTGTCAAACCCATAGTCAGATACAGTACAGACCTGTCGAAAGTTTAACACTAAACTAACGAATTTGTGTCAAACCCATAGTCAGCTACAGTACAGACCTGTCGAAAGTTTGACACTAAACTAACGAATTTGTGTCAAACCCATAGTCAGCTACATTACAGACCTGTCGAAAGTTTAACACTTAACTAATGAATTTGTGTCAAACCCATAGTCAGCTATAGAACAGACCTGTCGAAAGTTTAACACTAAACTAACGGATTTGTGTCAAACCCATAGTTAGCTACAGTACAGACCTGTCGAAAGTTTAACACTAAACTAACGAATTTGTGTCAAACCCATAGTCAGCTATAATATAGACCTGTCCAAAGTTTAACACTAAACTAACGAATTTGTGTCAAACCCATAGTCAGCTACAGTACAGACCTGTTAAAAGTTTAACACTTAACTAACGAATTTGTGTCAAACCCATAGTCAGCTATAATATAGACCTGTCCAAAGTTTAACACTAAATTAACGAATTTGTGTCAAACCCATAGTCAGATACAGTACAGACCTGTCGAAAGTTTGACACTAAACTAACGAATTTGTGTCAAACCCATAGTCAGCTACAGTACAGACCTGTCAAAAGTTTAACACTTAACTAATGAATTTGTGTCAAACCCATAGTCAGCTATAGAACAGACCTGTCGAAAGTTTAACACTAAACTAACGGATTTGTGTCAAACCCATAGTTAGCTACAGTACAGACCTGTCGAAAGTTTAACACTAAACTAACGAATTTGTGTCAAACCCATAGTCAGCTATAATATAGACCTGTCCAAAGTTTAACACTAAACTAACGAATTTGTGTCAAACCCATAGTCAGCTACAGTACAGACCTGTCGAAAGTTTAACACTTAACAAACGAATTTGTGTCAAACCCATAGTCAGCTACAGTACAGACCTGTCGAAAGTTTGACACTAAACTAACGAATTTGTGTCAAACCCATAGTCAGCTACAGTACAGACCTGTCGAAAGTTTGACACTAAACTAACGAATTTGTGTCAAACCCATAGTCATCTACAGTACAGACCTGTCGAAAGTTTGACACTAAACTAACGAATTTGTGTCAAACCCATAGTCAGCTACAGTAGAGACCTGTCGAAAGTTTGACACTTAACTAACGAATTTGTGTCAAACCCATAGTCAGCTACAGTACAGACCTGTCGAAAGTTTGACACTAAACTAACGAATTCGTGTCAAACCCATAGTCAGCTACAGTACAGACCTGTCCAAAGTTTGACACTTAACTAACGAATTTGTGTCAAACCCATAGTCAGCTACAGTACAGACCTGTCCAAAGTTTAACACTAAACTAACGGATTTGTGTCAAACCCATAGTCAGCTACAGTACAGACCTGTCGAAAGTTTAACACTAAACTAACGAATTTGTGTCAAACCCATAGTCAGATACAGTACAGACCTGTCGAAAGTTTGACACTAAACTAACGAATTTGTGTCAAACCCATAGTCAGCTACAGTACAGACCTGTCAAAAGTTTAACACTTAACTAATGAATTTGTGTCAAACCCATAGTCAGCTATAGAACAGACCTGTCGAAAGTTTAACACTAAACTAACGGATTTGTGTCAAACCCATAGTTAGCTACAGTACAGACCTGTCGAAAGTTTAACACTAAACTAACGAATTTGTGTCAAACCCATAGTCAGCTACAGTACAGACCTGTCCAAAGTTTAACACTTAACTAACGAATTTGTGTCAAACCCATAGTCAGCTACAGTACAGACCTGTCCAAAGTTTGACACTTAACTAACGAATTTGTGTCAAACCCATAGTCAGCTACAGTACAGACCTGTCCAAAGTTTAACACTAAACTAACGGATTTGTGTCAAACCCATAGTCAGCTACAGAACAGACCTGTCGAAAGTTTAACACTAAACTAACGAATTTGTGTCAAACCCATAGTCAGATACAGTACAGACCTGTCGAAAGTTTGACACTAAACTAACGAATTTGTGTCAAACCCATAGTCAGCTACAGTACAGACCTGTCAAAAGTTTAACACTTAACTAATGAATTTGTGTCAAACCCATAGTCAGCTATAGAACAGACCTGTCGAATGTTTAACACTAAACTAACGGATTTGTGTCAAACCCATAGTTAGCTACAGTACAGACCTGTCGAAAGTTTAACACTAAACTAACGAATTTGTGTCAAACCCATAGTCAGCTACAGTACAGACTGTCCAAAGTTTAACACTTAACTAACGAATTTGTGTCAAACCCATAGTCAGCTATAATACAGACTTGTCGAAATTTAACACTAAACTAACGGATTTGTGTCAAACCCATAGTTAGCTGCAGTACAGACCTGTCGAAAGTTTAACACTAAACTAACGAATTAGTGTCAAACCCATAGTCAGCTACAGTACAGACCTGTCCAAAGTTTAACACTTAACTAACGAATTTGTGTCAAACCCATAGTCAGCTATAATACAGACCTGTCGAAAGTTTAACACTAAACTAACGATTTGTGTCAAACCCATAGTTAGCTACAGTACAGACCTGTCGAAAGTTTGACACTAAACTAACGAATTTGTGTCAAACCCATAGTCAGCTACAGTACAGACCTGTCGAAAGTTTGACACTAAACTAACGAATTTGTGTCAAACCCATAGTCAGCTACAGTACAGACCTGTCGAAAGTTTGACACTAAACTAACGAATTTGTGTCAAACCCATAGTCAGCTACAGTACAGACCTGTCGAAAGTTTGACACTTAACTAACGAATTTGTGTCAAACCCATAGTCAGATACAGTACAGACCTGTCCAAAGTTTAACACTTAACTAACGGATTTGTGTCAAACCCATAGTCAGCTACAGTACAGACCTGTCGAAAGTTTGACACTTAACTAACGAATTTGTGTCAAACCCATAGTCAGCTACAGTACAGACCTGTCGAAAGTTTAACACTAAACTAACGGATTTGTGTCAACACCCATAGTCAGCTACAGTACAAACCTGTCCAAAGTTTAACACTGAACTAACGAATTTGTGTCAAACTCAGTCAGCTACATTACAGACCTGTCGAAAGTTTAACAATAAACTAACGAATTTGTGTCAAACCCATAGTCAGCTACAGTACAGACGTGTCGAAAGTTTAACACTAAACTAACGAATTTGTGTTACACCCTTGATCAGATACAGTACAGACCTGTCGAAAGTTTGACACTTAACTAACTAATTAGTGTCAACCCCATAGTCAGATACGTACAGACCTGTCGAAAGTTTAACACTAAACTAACGAATTTGTGTCAAACCCATAGTCAGCTACAGTACAGACCTGTCGAAAGTTTAACACTAAACTAACAATTTGTGTCAAACCCATAGTCAGATACAGTACAGACCTGTCGAAAGTTTGACACTAAACTAACGAATTTGTGTCAAACCCATAGTCAGCTACAGTACAGACCTGTCAAATGTTTAACACTTACATAATGAATTTGTGTCAAACCCATAGTCAGCTATAGTACAGACCTGTCGAAAGTTTAACACTAAACTAACGGATTTGTGTCAAACCCATAGTTAGCTACAGTACAGACCTGTCGAAAGTTTAACACTAAACTAACGAATTTGTGTCAAACCCATAGCCAGCTACAATACAGACCTGTCCAAAGTTTAACACTAAACTAACGAATTTGTGTCAAACCCATAGTCAGCTATAATACAGACCTGTCGAAAGTTTAACACTAAACTAACGGATTTGTGTCAAACCCATAGTTTGCTACAGTACAGACCTGTCGAAAGTTTAACACTAAACTAACGGATTTGTGTCAAACCCATAGTCAGCTACAGTACAGACCTGTCCAAAGTTTAACACTAAACTAACGAATTTGTGTCAAACCCATAGTCTGCTATAATACAGACCTGTCCAAAGTTTAACACTAAACTAACGAATTTGTGTCAAACCCATAGTCAGCTACAGTACAGACCTGTCAAAAGTTTAACACTTAACTAACGAATTTGTGTCAAACCCATAGTCAGCTACAGTACAGACCTGTCGAAAGTTTAACACTAAACTAATGAATTTGTGTCAAACCCATAGTTAGCTACAGTACAGACCTGTCAAAAGTTTAACACTTAACTAACGACTTTGTGTCAAACCCATAGTCAGCTACAGTACAGACCTGTCGAAAGTTTAACACTAAACTAACGAATTTGTGTCAAACCCATAGTCAGCTACATTACAGACCTGTCGAAAGTTTGACACTAAACTAACGAATTTGTGTCAAACCCATAGTCAGCTACAGTACAGACCTGTCGAAAGTTTGACACTAAACTAACGAATTTGTGTCAAACCCATAGTCAGCTACATTACAGACCTGTCGAAAGTTTAACACTAAACTAACGAATTTGTGTCAAACCCATAGTCAGCTACAGTACAGACCTCTCGAAAGTTTAACACTAAACTAACGAATTTGTGTCAAACCCATAGTCAGCTACATTACAGACCTGTCGAAAGTTTGACACTAAACTAACGAATTTGTGTCAAACCCATAGTCAGCTACAGTACAGACCTGTCGAAAGTTTAACACTAAACTAACGAATTTGTGTCAAACCCATAGTCAGCTACATTACAGACCTGTCGAAAGTTTGACACTAAACTAACGAATTTGTGTCAAACCCATAGTCAGCTACAGTACAGACCTGTAGACAGTTTAACACTTAACTAACGAATTTGTATCAAACCGATAGTCAGCTACAGTACAGAGCTGTCAAAAGTTAAACACTGAACTAACAAATTTGTGTCAAACCCATAGTCAGCTACAGTACAGACCTGTCGAAAGTTTACACTAAACTAACGAATTTGTGCCAAACCCATAGTCAGCTATAGTACAGACCTGTCGACAGTTTAACACTTAACTAACGAATTTGTGTCAAACCCATAGTCAGCTACAGTACAGACCTGTAGACAGTTTAACACTTAACTAACGAATTTGTGTCAAACCCATAGTCAGTTACAGTACAGACCTGTCGAAAGTTTAACACTGCGCTGAAAAAATGAAGCCGAACTCGGTTGCTAAGTAGTGGAAGTATGAATACGTATTGCCGGTCACGCCCACAATGTTGCGTCACTGGCCGCCATCACGGTACCAAAGCAGCGTGATGGCAACTAATGGCGTTCTAGTGTCAGTGACGTCATTAAACCGCACAATTTAGGCCGAGTTTTCATTCTTTTTGAGTGTCATTCAAGCACTTCGACTCTTTTTCGGAACATAGTGGGCGTGGCCGGCGATCCGTCAATTGAACGAAAGGCTGGCGGGAGATAGATAGCATCTATTGAAGAGATACCGCTTACGAAGTGTCGAAATATGCTCGTAAGCTTCCGATTCGGCATTGATTCGTCAACTTAGTTGTAAACTTTCGACAGGACTGTACAGTATATCCGACATACAGCTGTCATCTATCTCCCGGCAGCTTTTCGGTCACTAACTATCCTGGTATCTAGGGCGTTTGGCAGCCGAGGTTCTACTCCTTTTATATAGCTCAGTGTTTAATTTTTGACAGGTCTGTACTGTACATGTAGTGGCAGTATGATAAAACAGTAGTTTTCCACTTATGATACAGACCTGTCGAAATGTTAAATAAAGCTAAAGAATTAGTGCCGAATCGACACCTTATCTCCACCCCTCGCCACCTATATACAGTCAAACCTGCCTTAAAGGTTCTCTCTATATAAAGGCTACTGCTTATAAAGGCCAGTAGCATTGTATCCTAGATCTTCTTTATTTACAGTCAATCATGTCTATAAAGGCCACCCAAGGGAATAAAGTGGCCTTTATGGACAGGTGGCCTTTATATACAGGTTAAAATAATATGAATAAAGAACAGTTGGGATAAAATTTTACTGTCCTTTATAAGCAGGTGACCCATGTAATTATATAGGTGGCTTTTAAGGCAGGTTGGACTGTATATCATTTGACATGTGTATAAGGTCACTTTAACTGGTTCCCTGTGGTGGTCTTAATGGACAGGTTTGACTGTGCATTCATCGTCAACTTTTCGACGTCTGCTCAATTTCTCTCTTTTCGGATGATATGTACGTCCCGTTTTGCTAGCTGCATCCGTTACATACAAATTCATGTCCAAACCACAATACAAAAGCAAAGTTAAAACTTTGAAACTACTTAATAAAGTTGAACACGTCAATTTTTACCAGGGTAGTGAGGTCGGGTGCTCCGGAAGGTTAAGTACGTCCCGTTTTGCCAGCTACAGCCATTACATGCCAACCCATGTCCAAACCACAATACAACAGCAAAGTTAAAATTTGAAACTACTTAATAAAGTTGATCACGTCAACTTTTACCAGGGTAGTGAGATTGGGTGTTCCGGAAGGTTAAGTACGCCCGTTTTGCTAGCTACAGCCATTACATGCCAACCCATGTTCAAACCACTATACAAAAGCAAAATAAAAACTTTTATTTATCACTGGAAAATTAAGTTGAACACGTGAACTTTTACTAGGGTAGTGAGGTCGGGTGCTCCGGAAGGTTAAGTACGTCCCGTTTTGATAGCTACATTCGTTACATACCAATCCATGTTCAAACCACAATACAAAAGCAAAATAAAAACTTTAATTACTTTAATTTAACACTGAAAAATTAAGTTGAACACGCGAACTTTTACAAGGAAAGTGAGGTCGGGTCCTTCGGGAGGTACAGTACGTCCCGTTTTAATAGCTACATCCGTTACATACCGATCCATGTCCAAACTTCAATACAAAAGCAAAGTTAAAACTTTGAAACTACTTTATAAAGTTAAACACGTGAACTTTTACCAGGGAAGTGAGACCAGGTGCTCCGGATGGGTAAGTACGTCCCGTTTTGATAGCTACATCCGTTACATACCAATCCATGTCCAAACCTCGATACGACTTTTAAACCGGCAAATTAAGGTGAACACTTGAATTTTTTTTCAAGGAAGCCAGGTTTGGTACTCGGGAAGGGCAACTACCGCCTGCGAAACTAACTGTACCGGAATCTTGTAAAATTAAAATAAAGAAACCTTGAGATTGGAAACTGTCACATAACAGAAAAACAAATAAAAACAGCAACAATAATATAAAGTCTGGATAAGAAAGTTTTTATTTTTTGCCTATATACACATAGAGCTATATATTGTATTGTATAAATGATAGATCTTTCAAAAATTAAAATTTAAAAAATTCTTGTGAGTATTGGAGAGATAAAATACGTGATTAATAAACTTAGGTAAACAACATTGACCTTTAAATCAAATATTTTTCATGGATTCGTACCTTTATGTATGGGAACACAAGTGTTTTTGTCTAGGTCATTGGAAACACGCATTGCTTATGTATTAACTGGGATTTCTTCCATTACCCATGTATGAAATGGATCATTCTTTATGAATATTTTTTTTAATTTTTATTGTTTATTGTGACGTCAAAGAAGGCGGACCTAAATGCTTTAGGGGATGAAATGACGTCAGTGAAGGTACGACTAAATGACTAAATAATGTCTGTAGAAAGGAAAATGTTGGCGGTATGGGGATTTTACACATGCCAAAATGACGATGTTGACACCGGAAGTGATGTCCTTTGTGACGTTTTACGTAATTTGCGCTATTTGCATGGTTTTTCAACATGTTAAATCCCTATAGCAACATTTTACCCTATGCAGATATATTTTGGGCTAATCGCGGATGTGCATACAAATTTCCTGTTACAACTAGGTACAAGTAAGTGAAAAATATCGATCTTTATTCAAATTTATTTGATTTCTATGGAATCAAAGAGTATTTCACTTTTAGTCACAGTGGTTTCTACAGTAAATGCTTAGGAGATGAAATGATGTCAATGAAGAAAGGACTAAATGTTTCTTTTTGGTTTGGATTGTTTATTGTGACGTCAAAGAAGGCGGAGCTAAATGCTTTTAGGGGATGAAATGACGTGTATGAAGGTAGACTAAATACTTCTTTTTTTGGTTTAGATTGTTTATTGTAACGTCAAATAAAGCAGAGCTAAATACATTTAGAAAATGAAATGACGTCTATAAAGGTAGGACTGAGGTCCGTTTTATAAGGGGTTGACATAGAGACTGACAAACAATTGGTCAACTAAATGTAAACCTATGAAATTGCTTACTAAAATCTGGGGAAAATAAGGTAGGTACTTAAATAATAAGATACGTTTATTTTGGGCTATGGTCCGTTTTATAAAGGACTGACATAGAGACTGACAAACAGTTGGTCAACTAAATGTAAACTCATGAAATTGCTCGCCAAGATCTGGGAAAAAATAAGGTATAATAAGACACGTTAAGTTGTGATCATTGGTGTACATAAGATATCAATTTGGATTTCCACAAATGTTTCCCATGAAGAAAGAGCCCGTGTCAGCAGGTCCTGCAATCACACGTCTTCTAATTAGATCATAGGTTATGAATCTGAAAAAAAATGTCAAGATAAGATATAAAGGCCTTCTCACCCTTCAAAAAAAAAATTTTGCATAGTGATTGGTTAACTTGCCGGTATATATAGTACTTTGCAGTTGTCATTCCTCAATAAAAAAAATCTCGAATAGCGATTGGTTTATTTGCCGGGATACAAAGAACCTCGCCTGGATATGCGACGTTCAGAGGTAAAAGTAAGTAACTCGTTAATGTCAGAATAGCGAAAATGTACGAAAATCGCCTTACCAATAAATTAGTTCCCTTTGTGCTTATGAATATTCATGACGTTACATCACGCGATCCCAAGTTTAATGACCGGGAAAATATGAATACCAAAACAATCGATTTGTAATTGTTATTTCCCCATATGGCACCTCAACTTAAGTTCTGTTGCACCGGTGTCAAGAGAAACCGCCGTAAAATCAAATATGTCCTCCCAGAATGGAATTAATCAAATCTGGGTTCTGTTGCATGAATTGACGCTTGGATTTTTACTTTTAATATCCCCTAATGTGCCTCATTAAAAACATTAGATTTGTCAAATAGATTAATTTTAAAAAACTCAGCGTAAATTTAAGAACTCGATTGACTATATCCGGAACAACATCTCTTGTGATTCCGTTTCTTCTTTCGGAAATTATTAAGTCGTAAGTTGGTTGAAGTAACTCGGTTATTTCGACTTATTTCATATTTTAAAAGAAAATACTGTTGGATGAAATCGAGTTTACGCTTCGTAAATATAAGTTTAGTGGGAACCTTGAAATCCAGACAAATATACTAGAAAAGTACATAAACGTATTCTAACCGGTGTCAAGGCAAATTTTACCTGTCGGATTAGAAAATGGGACAAATTGTTCCACATGCACAGAATTCGAAATCGAAGTTAAAAAAAACCCAAACGAAAACGGGCATGAAGGATGACAAAGACATTATACATGTTTTGGCAGGTTACACGGTCTTATTTACCATACAAAAAGGTTATGTGTATAATGCACCTCTAAATTTTGTCCACTAAAAACATTGTTGCGACCTTAAATTTGTAAATTATGGCCAGCATGTCCACTTTAAATTTGAATCTGAAATTTAAATTGGTGATCAGCTGGCAACCTTGAATTGAAACCCACTTTAAGGGCTGTAATGTTCTAATTAAGGGTCATATGAACCTCAATGGCGATTTTGACACGGTTTTGACCACTCAATTGCGGTATAAACAATATTCTCGGGATTTTATTCTTCTTTACCCTAGAAAATCATATTTTAAATATGAAAAACTACCAAAAACATAAATGATATTGGAAATAAATCCTCACAGTCTATTTTAAAATTTCAACTTTGATAGTTTCTGATAAAATGTTTTGATATTATCCCGAGTTAAATTACACGTGTTAGCATCCAGTACATACGTACAGTAAACATAATGACGAGATAGACATTGCTCATAGTCACGGGTTATATTAATACGAAGTTTACCTGGAGACAATATCACAACAATTTATACACCATTATTAAATTTCAAATTTGGCAAAAAGCTTGAAGGATTCATTTCGGGTTTGGTAATTTTTTATATACAAAATTTCCTATTCTAGGGCAAAAGAGAATTAATTCGTCGGGGTGTGACCTCATTATTGTTTTGTATATAGTAATCGGATGGTAAAAATTAGGTAAAAATCGCCAATGCGGTTCTTATAGCATCATACGAACTCTTATGGTGATTTTTTACATCATTTTGACCACGGAAAACACAGTCCTATTCACATCCTATTTCAATATGTATACGCTACCTTGCCTTAAAATTGTTAGTTTTAAATATAAAGAAATAACAGACTCAGAAATAATTTTTGAAATGAATCTTCACTGCCTATTACCAAACACGAAGTTTAATAATGATACATAATTAACTTCGTATTTATATAACCCGTGATTATAAACAATGCCCATCTCGCCGATATTTTCTTATAGGTAAACAACATTGACCTGTCCGTTTGACCTTTCATCAGGTCAATGTTTTTTGCCTATATGGGGACATGTGTATAGGTAAACAAGATTGACTTGTCCGCTTGATCTTTGATTTAAATATTCATCGTGGACGAATAAATTTGAGAATAGGTATCACGCATGTATACTTTGTCTATATGATGTGAACATTGATCATGGACAATGTGTATATGAATTAACTGAGAATTCTAACACTACCTATATGAATATTCCTAATGAAAGTTCAAGCGGACAGGTCAATGTTGTTTACATTTAGATTTGACAAGCGACTGAGAGGATAAATTTCAATAGTTCCTTCTGATTTTCGTAGATGTTTTATCTGTTTAATTTTAAAAAAAATAACTATTATAATCTCTTTTTGTTTTAAATTTCATTATTCTAGGGCAAAAGAGTAGAAATGACAAACTACTTGTAATATGGTACCGTTTTAACTGTGTAAACTTGGTTGTCAAAATGCCTACTGTTTATTTAGCCTATTTCGGAGAAAGCAAGATCGCAAAGTACTCTATCAATTTCAATATGACAGGTACAAATCAATGATTCTTTTACTTACATGAGCCGAGTAGTAACTGAAAATTTCTATTTCGGTTTCATCCTTGCTTAATATTTCATTTTATGCGACAAAATATAACCTGGGTGGGTGTTTACAATGGTAATCTTTTTTACGAAATGGCGGGGTTCTTTATTTTACGTAGTCATGACGAAAGAGTCGACTATTTACGTAGGTTAGTGCAGCTCAAGAACTGATTGATTTTTGCGTAACCGGGATGACCAAAATCGATTTAAGAAAGTTATAAAGTGAACTACCTTTCTGCATTTTCAAACTTTTGAAAAAAAATTGACGTAAATTCAAACTTAGAACTTAACCCGACCTTTGAATTACCCTTCATTGTACCCCTCCCGAACCTACGTAAATAAAAAATTCTTCCGTCATCATTACGTCACACGAAAGACTCCGCCATTTTGTCAAAATTTTTACCATTGTAAACACCCACCCAAACACGTTTTGTTGCATAAAGGAGTTATAATGCACGGATTAGATCGAAATAAGGATTATTAGCAACGACTCGGCTCATGTAAGTAAATGATTATTTGATTTTTAACCGTGCCATTGCAATCTTTGAGATATTAGCGTTATTCCTTTCTCTCCAGCACAGTAAACCGACAGTAAATCGTCATTGCTGTTCATATCCCTATAAGTAATGTGTCTATTCTCAATGAGGTAAACAAAAATTAAACTTTGTTATATTATTTACATTGAAATTATTTTTATCTTTTCATTATAGTTTTAATTCAACGTCACCAGCTAAAGATGAATTGGCAGAATTTAACCTTTGCAAAGCGCCCAGGACAATGCGCAGAGAGGTTTCTTAAACGTACAACGTCTAACATGAAGAAGGCATCGTGTCTTAAAGTTTCTGGTGACTTTCATTTCTTAATGTCGAGTGCTTGCTGAAAGATCAATCATTACCTTTTTCAAATCTTGGTTAGACCCTAACTGGGGTTCAAACCCAGACCCTCCGCGAGTACTTTACCAACTGAGAAACCATAGTTGTGAAGTAAGACCCATGATGCCAGGGTTACAATTTCAATGATTAAAACTTACGTTGTCCCCTTGAAAAGTAAGCCAAGGATGAATTAAAAGCCAAAGCGGCATCCAGCATATTCGGAACTCCCGGAAACACTTCCCTTATGTATCTGTGGCTGCCTCGGACAACTTCATCACTAAACGCATTCCACCTCCAAACTTGTGTTGCCTTTAAAATAGTAACATTAAATAATGATTTTTTTAATAAATTTTTTTATTCATATCCAACTTCTCTAATATCTTGTATAATTAATACATTATATTTTTATACGTTTATACTAAAATTATAATTTTAGTCATGTGCAAATTCATAAAAATAAAATTGCTTTATCTGTTCATTGAGATCCTCTTAAACAGGCTACCACCTCTTTGACCAATTACAGAGTTTTGGTTCTTGATATCATGTACATGTGCCACTTCTACGGAGCAAGAGAGGTCACATACATATGTTTAATATACAATTTCATGCTTGCAAAGTTACTATTTTCTCACGGAAGCCGATATTTTGATTGCCAATGTAAGATTTTCTCTGCTGTAATGCGCTTGATGCATAAATTACATATTATACCAGTTTTAATGTTACAGCACTAGTCGGCCGTTTTGGAATGCAATTCCTCATCAGTAGTGCTTGGACCAAAATTATGAAACCAAAATTATTTTGAAGATGTTGAAAAGCTACCCAAAGGGCCAAAATATATTTTACCAAATTATGCTAAGAAAATACTTTGTATGAGGGAGTATACCCTAGTTTTTGAGGAATTTCAAATTGTAACTAGCAGCAAATTTAGACAAAAAGTATATTGTAAATTGACAATTATAGTAAATTCAGGCGTTTAAAACGTTTGAATAATACAGATCGACATGCGTGCTATCTATTTAATTGTGATTAATCTGCGCATGTAACATTAAAATGTTACCCACAAATGTTTCCTGGAATACGTAAAACGCTCAATCTGAATGTGACATTGATTTTGTTAACTGGCTACCATCCAATCAGATTAAAGATACTTTACTTGACGTGTCACAAAACATTTTATTTACCCCGAACATGTACACTTCATTTCTGCTTAGAGCCATTGCGGCATGTGGTCTTTCTGGCATAGTAGTGGTCCCTCCCAATATCCAAGCTGGGCGCCCATTACGTTGACCTCCTGCATCATATCGGAACAGCCTGATACCTATTAAGAAAATATAAAAAATTCAAATTTACTTGATTTCTATCTAGACCAACTAGAATAAAATAAACGTCAACACTTTTTGCACCGAAAAAAACAAAAGCGAAAACGAAATCTATCAATAAGAATTCGATTTACACACACCCTCTGAAGAAAAATACAAGAACATAGTTAACGCCAATCCTATTTGCAAAAAAATTAATTAAATGAAAAATTTAAAAAAGAAAATATGCTTACTAGAATATTAATAGCATTGACGCCAACACTTTTTGCAAAAAAATAAAATAAAATAAATAAAAATAAATACGAAAAATTAAGAATAAGAGGAAAATACCCGAACTAGAATGAGAATAGGATTGATGTCAACACTTTACAAAATAAAAAAAAATTAATAAAATAAATAAAATTAATATAATATCCTGTCTAAAATAGGAATAGTATTGATCTTTGCTAAATAAAAAAAGATAAAATGAATTTTAAAAATCCTGCCTAGAATATAAATAAGATTGACATCAACCCTCTTGGGAAAGCGGAAAATGAAATAAATTGAATAAAACAACTCAGAAAAAGTTAACCTAGCTAGAAAAGAAATAAAACCCTCTTTGCAAAAAAAAACATGTTAAAATGAACCAAATAAATAAATAAATATCCTAACAAGAATAGGAATAGCATTGGTGCCAACCCGCTTTCGAAAATAATAAAATGAATATAAAATTATCCTAATTAGAATAGAAATGATTCACGCAAACCCTAAATGCAAAATAAAAAATGAAATAATATTAAAAAAAAAATTAAAAATTCTAACGAGAATAGGAATAGGATCGACGCCAACACTCTTGGCAAAATTAAAAATTATTTTTAAAAAAAGAATAAAAAAATTAATTAAATATTCTAACAAGAATATTAATAGAATTGACACCGACTTTCATTGCAAGTAATGAAATTAAAATGAAACGAAATAAAAATTTAAAAAAAAATAAAAACGGGAATATGATTGACGCCAACACTTATTGCAAAATTAAAAAAAACTTAAATAAAATGGTTATTTATAAAATAAGAACAAATATCCTAACTGGAATATAAAATAGGATTGACACCGACTATCATTGCAAAATTAAAAAAAATGAAATAAAATGAATAAAAAAATTAATATTTTTAAAAATCCTTACTAGAATAGGAATAGGATTGACGCCAAACCGCATTGCAAATTAAAAAATAAATAGATAAAATGAATAAAAAAAATAAAAAACCTAACTAAAATATGAATAGGATTGGCACCTATCCTCTTTGCAAATGAAAAAAATAAATTAAAATAAATAAAAATCAATAAAAAAATGAAAGAAAGAAAATATGCTTACTAAAATCACGCCAATCCTCATTGCATATTAAAAAATATATAAAATGAATAAAAAATGAAATACAAATATCCTAACTAGAATAGGAATAGGATTGGCGCCAACCCTCTTTGCAAATGAAAAAAATTAAAATCAATAAAAATAAAAAAAAATGAAAGAAAGAAAATGTGCTTATTTAAATGTCGTCAACCCTCATTGCAAATAAGAAATATATTATGAATAAAAAATAAAAATAAAAATATCCTCACTAGAATATGAATAGGATATGCGCCCACCTTCTTTGCAAAAAAAAAAATAAACAAAAAAAAAATCCTAACTAGAATATAATAGGATTGATGCTAACATTCTTTTCAAATACAAAATAAATTAACATAAATAATTATCAATAAAAAAAATAAAAAAAGAAATTATGCTTACTTAAATGACGTCAACTTACCCCTGTTACAAATAGAAAAAATATTATAAATAAAAATAAATAAAATTAAAATATCCTAACTAGAGTAGGAATAGGATTGACGTCAACATTTTTTGCAAAATTTTAAGATAAGCAAATAAAAACAACTATTTCTAAATCCTGTGATATCAAATATTATATATATACTTGCCTTTGACCATGAAAAATTCCCCTGTAGTTTGAATATTAAATGCTGCATCTGGCCGACGAACTGGTCTTCGAAATGCAGAGTTCGATGGAGCTGGACCGTAGAGTACACCTGTACCTAACCTAATTTTCAGGAAGTCTCTAAACCGTAGGAAGGCAATAAGGTCACCACTGTAATCTGAAAATATGTCAAGGATTTTACATGTATTTAATTAAGGAATGACATTTACTTTGACTATACTGCCGAAGGCTTTCATGGTTATTTGAGACAGTCCATTCTACTGCATAACTCCATGCAGTACAGTCAAAGTAAATGTCATTCCTTATATTTACAATCATTTGTAACTTTTTCAAATAAACACAAAATATAAACTGACATTTTAACACTGTTCATAAAAGAAAAACAACTATAACTACCTCGTTAAAAATTGACTGTTCAACTGTCGGCATCATTGACGTATCGCCGGCCACGCCCACAATGTTCCGACAAAGGCTGACATCACGGTACCAAAGCAGCGTCACGGCAACTAATGACGTACTAGTATCAGTGACGTCATTAAATGGTATAATTCAGGCCGAGTTTTCATTCCTTTTGCGTGTAATTCAAGCATGCCATGCCTTTGTCGGAACATTGTGGGCGTGGTCAGCGATACGTCAAATATTGACAGTGCTACATTCAACTGCATCGAGTCATGAAATAGAATCGAGGTCAAACACTGCATTGAAGCAAAAACAATGTGATTGTAAATATTACTAAGTATTGAATTCACCGTGTGCGACCTTTACCATGTGAAAAACGACCGTGCGATTCTCATGTTAAGTAATGTACATGGTAGAATTTATTAAACAAGTTGAATATTTTTTATGCAATGAACCTTCACGATATATATGATCCAGAAAAAACGGACCTTTTCATAAAAAACAACACGTCTTCTCTATATAAGAAAAATTGCAATGTCAAGCTGGTTACAAAGGTCGCACGCGAAAACGATAACATGGATATGTTACACGGAGTATGATTTCCAAACATGGAATAATTGTATGGAATATTGAAAATATAACCAGAAGAACACAGTGACGGGCCCAGAGGAGGGAGGCTCTGGGGGGTCGGAACCCCTCCCCTCTTTATTTCTGTCCATGATATATGTATTGCTTGCTCAGGTTGCAAAAAAATTGCAGCATTTCTAGTTAAATTTTAAAACTAATCTATGGGAGCATGCCCCCAGACACCCAACCTCGTTTTTCCGCATTAACGGAAAAGGGAACTCTCTTTTTAAAAACTCCTTGGTCTGCCACTGGAACATATGTTCATGACATAAAAGATCACAGAAGATCGAAGCTATCTCAACAGTTACGAACACTAAATGGCTATATAAAACAAAGGCGTTAAGTGTTTGTAACTGCTAAGATCGCTTCGAGTTACTCAGCCATGTAGGCCTATCGAAAGGTTAACGCCAAGTCAACGAATAAGTGCCGAATTGACTGCTCATCACTTCCTCTAGTTAGCTATTTCTCGACAACAGCTGCTATCTTTCTCTCGGCAGTTTTTTCGGCCACAAACTCTTTATCTCGGTAACTCAATGACCGAGTTTCTACTTCTGTGTTAAATTTTCGTCAGGTCTGTACTGCAGGTCAAATTCCGACCCGTTTTAATATCAAAATCTCAAAACTAAAGGGTCGATACATGACGCTATACAGTCATTCAAAAATAATCCTAACGCTTTCTCGCAGAGATTATTTTAGAGCAAAGATGATTTTTGTCACTGTGTTCCACATTCTTTCCATCTGCTACAAGTTACATTTTAGCACAGATACACTTAATTGTAACGTTGTTAATGGATTTTGGTATCTGTGGAAACAGTTTACGGTCTGAAGGAATGTGTGACGTTTGAGCACGTCGCAATAGCAAGATGTAAATTTCTAGAGCTGATAATTTAGTTTTTAAATGGAATTAAATTTTCAGCACGTGATTATTCGTAAAGTTGAACCAGTTATTTCAAGTGTCGGAAAAAATCCCTAGCCTTCGTAACAAATGTTCCGTTACATGCAGAATGCAAAACAAAACACAATACAGTCATGAAACTTATTTCAAACTAGTAAAACTGTGAGCCACAAGCTCACAAAAAATACCCCCCCCCCGCTCCCAAAAATCCATGGGATCAATTTTTTAAACAAAGGTGCACATCTACATTATATCACAAAGATTGTGTGAAATTTTATGAAAATCCATTGAAGGGTTTAGGAGGAGTTGTGGATAAGAGATAGGTACCCTAAAGTGTAACGGAAGGACGGACGGACACACGGACGGACACCCCTATCACTATATCCCCCCCACTTTTTTAAACAGAGGTGTAATTATAGCGATGCTTCGAAAACAGGGGTTGGACTTATATTAGATTGTAAGTTTTAAGTTATGTCTAAATCCAATATCAATATTGAGTTTCTTAATGTCGTATATAAGGACCTAAAACCATTACGGCATTTTCTGAAAAACTACATTAATATGATAAAGTTGTATTACATTTTAGAAAAGCAATGGCATACGTCTTCTTAGTATTTAATTTACATGTGTATGTACAACTCTGTTCGGATTAATTGCGTGTTATTATCGCAAAACTGTTAATTTCTTACTTCCGTAACGCCTAACGTCCGTAACGCCTAACCTTCGTAACGCCTAACCTCCGTAACCCCTAAATTCTGTAACGCCTAACCTGCGTAACGCCTAACCTTCGTAACCTAACCTCCGTAACGCCTAACCTCCGTATCGCCTAACCTTCGTAACCCCTAACCTCCGTAACGCCTAACCTTCGTAACCCCTAACCTCCGTAACGCCTAACCTGCGTAACGCCTAACCTGCGTAACGCCTAACCTTCGTAACCCCTAACCTCTGTAACGCCTAACCTCCGTAACGCCTAACCTTCGTAACCCCTAACCTCCATAACGCCTAACCTTCGTAAAACCTAACCTCCGTAACCCCTAACCTCCGTAACGCCTAACCTTCGTAACCCCTAACCTCCGTAACGCCTAACCTTAGTAACCCCTAACCTTCGTAACCTTTAACCTCCGTAACGCCTAACCTTCGTAACCCCTAACCTCCGTAACGCCTAACCTGCGTAACGCCTAACCTTCGTAACCCCTAACCTCCGTAACGCCTAACCTCCGTAACGCCTAACCTTCGTAACCCCTAACCTCCGTAACGCCTAACCTTCGTAACCCCTAACCTCCGTAACCCCTAACCTCCGTAACGCCTAACCTTCGTAACCCCTAACCTCCGTAACGCCTAACCTTAGTAACTCCTAACCTTCGTAACCCCTAACCTCCGTAACGCCTAACCTTCGTAACCCCTAACGTCCGTAACGCCTAACCTTAGTAACCCCTAACCTTCGTAACCCCTAACCTCCGTAACGCCTAACCTTCGTAACCCCTAACCTCCGTAACGCCTAACCTGCGTAACGCCTAACCTTCGTAACCCCTAACCTCCGTAACGCCTAACCTCCGTAACGCCTAACCTTCGTAACCCCTAACCTCCGTAACGCCTAACCTTCGTAACCCCTAACCTCCGTAACGCCTAACCTTCGTAACCCCCAACCTCCGTAACGCCTAACCTTAGTAACTCCTAACCTTCGTAACTCCTAACCTCCGTAACGCCTAACCTTCGTAACCCCTAACCTCCGTAACGCCTAACCTTAGTAACGCCTAACCTTCGTAACCCCTAACCTCCGTAACGCCTAACCTTCGTAACCCCCAACCTCCGTAACGCCTAACCTTAGTAACTCCTAACCTCCGTAACGCCTAACCTTCGTAACCCCTAACCTCCGTAACGCCTAACCTGCGTAACGCCTAACCTTCGTAACCCCTAACCTCCGTAACGCCTAACCTCCGTAACATCTAACCTTCGTAACCCCTAACCTCCGTAACGCCTAACCTTTGTAACCCCTAACCTCCGTAACCCCTAACCTCCGTAACGCCTAACCTTCGTAACCCCTAACCTCCGTAACGCCTAACCTTAGTAACTCCTAACCTTCGTAACCCCTAACCTCCATAACGCCTAACCTTCGTAACCCCTAACCTCCGTAACGCCTAACCTCCGTAACGCCTAACCTCCGTTACCCCTTACCTCCGTAACAAGGGTCAAGTACTACAATATAAGAATGCATACAAGAACTTTTCCTGGATATATAAGCACTGGATCCGATAGACAAACTTCGTCTATTTCATATACGCTCTGTTAAAGTGTCGAAAAATCTCTACTGTTTGTTGTACATACCAGCCACAAACAGAACAAACCAGTTTCATTTATATTAATTACCCGACATGATGGCAGTGAATGGCGAATCACAGATATAATTTCTGGTGGCTGCTGTTGTTGGCACAGGTGGCTGGCTTGGCCTCATTGTTTGTCTTCTTGTTGTTCGTGGAGGAGGTGTGGAAGTTCGTGGTCCACCTGTGGGAATAATAATGATAACATATATATATATATATATATATATATTATATAATATATATATATATATATATATATTATATATATAATACGCGAAACAACTTATGCACATGCGAAGACAAACAAATATTAATGGGAGGGGGTCGGTGGTCTAAAGCGGCCTTTCATAGTAGTTCAGTGTTTTTTCCTCGTATTCCGTTTTCCTCCTTATTTCTAGAACTAACCAACCACATCTTATTAAAATAAGAAATGTGACAGCGCGACTGCCTCGAGAGCGAATGACCATTGGTTTGAACCCCGGTCAGGTCATACTCAAGACTTTAAATTTTAATACACTTCTCCAGTACAGAGCATTAACTAGTTCACCTGGTGTCATCTCATCCGACTGGGAAGTGGTATGCTTGTCTGTGGAGTACTGACTCTGAGCTAGCATTTACAGTCACACTATGTGCCCGCTTGTACAAGAAAGGCCATGAATCATTATAGTACATCTCACGCATATATAAACTAAGATTAATCCTTAGAGATAAATAAACTTGCTTTGTCACTAACAGCTAAAAGTCGCTAAAGTGACTTCAAACAACCGTTCTAAACTTGACATTGTGAAATTGCATTATATATTTAGAGTTATCTCCAAATGAAATTGCATTATAAAATTGAGTGTTATCTCCCCTTGACTACCATTCCATTCTAAACTTGCATTATAAATTGAGAGTTATCTCCATTTGACTACACATAAACTGGGTATATATGTTTCTACATCCCTTCTTTAAAAAATTATCATAATATTGAATATCATTAAAAATAAACAGTCGTTTGGAAACCAAATCATGATGAATGGTTTCAAGAGCGAACACACAAAAATCATCACCCAAAATTCAGGCAAAAATCAGGGAAAAAGAAAACTTAAAAATATGACATTTGGAAAATAAAAAAAATTAATTAAAAAATCATTATAAAAAATTTCGTCCCAAACATTGTCGAGTTGCCACGTCTTAGATTTGACCTTGTGACCTTGGCCCTTGACCTATGAACCTGAACTTGTCAGACTCCTGTTGATTGCAATATAATAAAATCATTGTTGAAGTGTTTGAAGGAAAAACGGGGAGTTAAATGTTGTCCTTTGGTAAGGAAACATAATGCACAAAAACATATTTCGTATGCTTTATATTATTTCCAAATTCACATGTAATAATAGAGCATGTGATTGCGATCAACAATAGTCACGTGATTCTCAACTGCGATATTAGCGGTTTAAAGTTCATCACAAGTGTGCACTAGTACAAAGCCTATGAGAGCTCGCTCATATGGGAGGATGGGGGTTAGATCCTCGACCGGACCTTACCAAAGACTTAAAAGTGGGCGACGACTATTCTATCTATTCGGCATTACGAAATGAAAGTCGCTGTTCTTTCGGATGGTAACTTAACTTAAATAAACCAGGTCCCGTGTTTCTGTAGGCGTGGTACGATAAAGAACCCTGCTGTATAATGCCATCAGCGCAAAACACAGGCAAAATTTCTACATTGTTGCTTGCGACGTCTCGATATAAGCAAAATATTCTTTACTCTGATGTTAAACTCAACTCACAAAACCAACACACCACATGGATTTGTGTTAAGATCAACCATTCAGACTAATTAAAACAAACTGAAAAAATGCTCATTCTACATAAAACAAAGTTCAACCATTAAAACAAAATATCTCGTCTACTTTTCAACAAAGTTTTTCTCTTCAAGTACAGGAAACAATAGCGAACATGAAATTTTAGCGTGTATGTTATTTTCGCGAGATTTGCGAGTTATAAAAATATCCCAATTAATGCACGCGGAAATTAAATTGATCAGTTCAGTTCACACATGGAAATGTACACGAAGAAGTGAGAAAACAGGCGATGGTATACATACCAACGATTTTAAATTTTTCATGGAGAGGCGGCTCACAACGGGATTCCGCGAAAATTTCATGCTGCGAAATGACTTTGATATCCAAAATATCGCGAAAAAATCATGTCGCGAAAATAAAGTATTTTAAAGTAATATACCATATAATGTTTGAATTCCGGCAATATCATCGGGATCCAGTTGAAACCCTTCTGTAAATCCAGAATAGAACGGTGCCATTAATGCCGACCGGACCTCTGAATGTCCGAGTCCAAGATTATGTCCAAATTCATGGGCAGCAACGATGAAAAGTTCTATTCCACGGTTTGAGTCTATCACCCAATTCTCAGCGGAATCAAAATGAGCTCGTCCGTCCTCGGGAAAAAACGCATGCGCCAAAACACCACCTGCAATAATTGATAAAAATGCGGTTATTGTATATCCACAAAATGACTGCACGTGGAAAATGCAAGAATTGGGTCTTACTTTTAAATATAATCACAAAAAATTTCAAAACTTGATACAAAATATACTGACGTAATAGGAAAAAATATTTTTTTTATTCAGCCAAAAGTGAATTTAATTCTGTTCAATTTTCAAGTTTTTAACAAATCAACAAATATAACCATGTCAAAATTATCCATTCTGTACCTTCTTACTCGGAAAAACTTTAAATTTGATGTAATAACTGGAATATTCTTGATGATCACACATGGAAAAAACCCGAACAAAATAACCTTCTTTGCTCTAAATACCCTGATGTAACTTTGAACAAGATACAATATTTTATCTCCAAAATTTCTTTATGTACATTAGAACTCAATAACGGATGTTTTCATATTGTTTCATTTCATTTTGTTAGGTCAGTGTATTTAAGATTTATTTTTATTGAAAATCACTTGATTAAGGGCATATATAATATCCAGAACCGGCACGGAAAACGAAAATAATAAAAACCATGTGCACTCGATTTATGGAAATAGAGAGAGCGACCTCTCTGATTGAAAATTACAAACAAATTAAAATCTAGGTCAAAAGAGGAATCGGCGGAGAGATTATGGCTTATGAGACACAACCTTCATTAAAATAATTGAAATCGGCTCGTAAATGTACTGATTCAAATTCATGATAAATATTTAAAATACGGTAAATCGGATAGGTCAAAGTTGTTAGACTACGTGTGGTTTGTGTAGAGGAAAATCGGTTCGTGTTGGAACAAAATAGGGTATAATAGCTTTTGAATTTAGTGAGTACCGGTTACCTTTGAAATTTATTGCCTTCGATCCACATCAGCATTTGTAGTTGACACGGACGCTGATAGTGAAAACATGATCGTAATGCGAGTTTTAAGCTACTTTTACATGAACGGGCTTAGCTACATCGGGCAAATTCACAACATTTTTTCTGTGTTTTCCGTGTGAACATTTTATTAAAATTTTAAGTTATGTCCAAAAATTAATGTCAATTTAAAAAATATTTATCTGGGAACAAATTTAAAATGACACCAAGATCACGATGATCGGACTCAAATTAATAAAGTAATGTAGAATTTTGTGGGAGCACCTACAAGTCAAAGATCTGATTCGTTGTTCCCCTTTACTCTTTTTCATAGACTTAGGGGTATTTTTTTAAATTTTATTATGAAACTGGCCCCTGTGCGGTAAACAAATATGGCGACAACGTACGCAAGTCAAACAAAATAGGAAATGAAAGTTAAAAAGATCCAAATGGTAACGCTTTGAAGGGCGAAAAAACGTTATACAGGGCTTTGGCAGGTTACACGGCCCGATGCCGCATAAATCTTTGACGGGGTACATGGGACCGTGTCACCTGCCAAAGCCCTGTATAACTTATAATATATATATGCTTGCGAGTAGGCTTCGGTGTGTGATTGCTTGTTAATGAATGCGGGGAATTTAACGTACTTGGACCATCAAAACCTTCGTCCCCTCGTCCGAATCGGTGATCTCTTCCCCCGAACCTTATGTTTATATCTGCCAGTGCCGGTTCTCGAACTTCTCTGAAAGTCAGCGGAGTTTGTTCAGCCCAAAGATTAAATGCTCGTGTAAAAGCGTCCCTATTTAAAAGTAAAAAAAAACACGATTATGGTTTATTTTTTAATCTTTCGAACTTTAATCTTCTGACCAATACTTGAAAAAAGGTAGTGATTGTTCTTTAAGCACGCACTTAACATATAGGAAGTTTAAATCTTAAACACCAGTGTCCCATGTCACGATAGGCGTGGCAGGTTAACGAGGGCGTTGTCCTAAAGGCACTGTAAAGGTCAAAATTTCCATCACTTCTCTTGTAGCTTTTGATTTCTCGATACAAGTAAAATATTCTTGACTGGGACGTAAAACCTCGTATAATCTTTTAAACAATGAATTAATATTATATATATGCTGGCCCCGGTTCCACAATCATTCCTTAGCTAAGATTTTCCTTAACTTAATTTTAGAAAATTTCGGTAATCTCTTTTTAGAACTACTGATGAATTTTTTTGACAAAACTAAATGCAAATGTTTTAATCTAGATGTGATCTTAAAAATGACACCTTAAATTCCCGAATATCTTGATAAGTAACTAAATTATAAAGATTTGCAATTTTGCAAAATTTAAGTCAAGGAAAAACTTAGCTAAGGAATGATTGTGAAACCGAGGCCTGTATGTATAACATATCAACCGCCTTTGAACTAATAAGTATATGAAGATGATAAGTTTTTGGATACAGTCAAACCTGTCTATAAAGGCCCACACGATGTGAACCAGTAAAAGTGGTCTTTGTGGGCAGGTGGCCTTTATATACAGGTTCAAATAATATGAATAAAAAACAATTGGGATACAATTCTTTTGACCTTTATAACCAAGTGGCACTTATATAAAGGTGGTCTTTAAAGCAGAGTTTGTTCAGCGGAGTTTGTTCAGCCCAAAGATTAAATGCTCGTGTAAAAGCGTCCCTATTTAAAAGTAAAAAAAAACACGATTATGGTTTATTTTTTAATCTTTCGGACTTTAATCTTCTGACCAATACTTAAAAAAAGGTAGTGATTGTTCTTTAAGCACGCACTTACACATAGGAAGTTTAAATCTAAACACCAGTGTCCCATGTCACGATAGGCGTGGCAGGTTTAAGAGGGCGTTGTCCTAAAGGCACTGTAAAGGTCAAAATTTCCATCACTTCCTGTAGCTTTTGATTTCTCGATACAAGTAAAATATTCTTGACTGGGACGTAAAACCTCGTATAATCTTTTAAACAATGAATCAATATTATATATATGCTGGCCCCGGTTCCACAATCATTCCTTAGCTAAGATTTTCCTTAACTTAATTTTAGAAAATTTCGGTAATCTCTTTTTAGAACTACTGATGAGTTTTTTTGACAAAACTAAATGCAAATGTTTTAATCTAGATGTGATCTTAAAAATGACACTATAAATTCCCGAATATCTTGATAAGTAACTAAATTATAAAGATTTGCAATTTTGCAAAATTTAAGTCAAGGAAAAACTTAGCTAAGGAATGATTGTGAAACCGAGGCCTGTATGTATAACATATCAACCGCCTTTGAACTAATAAGTATATGAAGATGATAAGTTTTTGGATACAGTCAAACCTGTCTATAAAGGCCCACACGATGTGAACCAGTAAAAGTGGTCTTTGTGGGCAGGTGACCTTTATATACAGGTTCAAATAATATGAATAAAAAACAATTGGGATACAATTCTTTTGACTTTTTTAACCAAGTGGCACTTATATAAAGGTGGTCTTTAAAGCAGGTTGGACTGTATTTGAGTAAACTAAGTCTGTTAAACAAACTAACTCTTGATTCAAATGTGATAGAAAGATAAGCTTGGGGGGAGGGGGGCAATGCTGATGGTGATAATACTGGTGATGGTGGTGTTGGTGTCGGTGCTATTGATGCTGCTGTCGTTGTTTTTGACGATGACGACGACGACAACCATGAGTATGATGATCACGAGGATAATGATAACGACGATGATAATGATGTCGACGACAATGATGGTGTTAATGATGATGATGGCGGGGATGATGATGATGGCGACGACGATGATGGTGATGATGACGATGATGATGATAGCGTCGACGACGACGACGATGATGATGATGGAAATTGTTGTATTATGGACTTACAAGACCAATTTTTATCTCTCTTTGTAACTTATGAATATGTATACTGTAAAGCCCCATGAAAATCTTTATCATGTAAACCCCATTTACGTCTTTTACGTATGGATTGTCACGTTGACGTGGTTCGGCATTAAAATGTCTACCAACATGAACAGACGTGTTGTCGTCATGTAAAAACACCCCGACCACGTGGAACTATTACAGCGACGACGATGATGATGATGATGATGGTCACGAAGATTATGATGATGGCGACGATGGTGATGACGACGACGACGACGATGATGATGATGATGATGATGATGATGATGATGATGATGATGATGATGATTTACTAACCTTTGTGTATCTATTGGTATAGATGAAACACTATTTCCCGAAAACGGTGTCACAAGTTTCCAAGTTAGGTCAAGGTTGTCCCATCTAGTTCGTCCTAATAATTAATTGAATATCAATTACACTTGTGCAATTCCTTATATTAAATTATTCATTTCAGTATCTTGTCCCTATAAATCTATTGCAGAGATCAACTGACAATTTACTATGAAAACACAGGAGCATCCTAAAATTAATATATATATAGCACGTATAGGGACGTGTGCAAGTCTAAACAGCAATGTACGCGATTTGCCAATTGCTACGCTTAAGTGTATATGGGTAACTACACACCACACACATTAAGGTAATTCTTTCGTATTTAATGCAAACCATCGGCAACACTACCCCATGGTAAATTTTTCACAATGGACTATGAATATGTTTTACAAAGCATAACAGTGAATACTAGAAAAACTGTGAGCCACAGCTCACAAAAAATACCCCCCGCTCCCCCCACATAAAAAGTCCATCAAATCCAATTTTTAAATAGGGGATGCACATCTACATTATATCACAAAGATTGTGTAAAAGTTTCATGAAAATCCATTGAAGGGTTTAGAAGGAGGTGCGGATAAGAGGTAGGTACCCTAAGGTGTAACGGAAGGACACCCCTGTCACTATATATCCCCCACTTTTTAAGCAGGGGGTATAAAATTTGGAGTACACCGGATGTTGTTTGTGATTATACACTGTGATGTTGTAGAAGGGACTGTCTGAAAATTTAAAAACATTGAAAATTTTGTTTTGTAAAGTTTAAATTTAGGGTGACAAATAAAATTTATAATAAAAATTGACGGATCGCTGGCCACGCCCACAATGTTCCGACAAAGGCCCGACATGCTTGAATTACACACAAAAACTAACGGAATGAAAACTCGGCCTGAATTGTGCCATTTAATGACGTCACTGACATTAGTACGTCATTAGTTGCCGTGACGCAAGCACCGAAACAGCGCCCACCTCCTAGCTCCGTATGTTGCGAGAGATACGCATGTTGGCCGCTGTTCGGAGCTTGGCCGTGACGCTGCTGCGGCCTTTGTTGGAACATTGTGGGCGTGACCGGCGATCCGTCAATTTTTATTATAAATTTTATTTGTTCACCCTAAATTTAAACTTTACATTTGTATCTTTTTTTCTAGAAGGTGGACGCTTGTTTGAGTTTGACTATGGCATTGAAACCGGTCTCTATCAATGACGTCATATCGATCATTAATATTGGCAATTATGGAGTGTTTTGAATGAGAATAATTACAACTCGATCACGTGAGGGAAAATTATATTGTTAAATGAGGTATTATTTTTCTGTCAAAATTATTATTATAATTATTATTATTATTATTACATGTTGTATTATTAGTAGTAGTAGTGGGATTCAAATCTTTTCATTAGTTACTTTACCTGCCATGAAACCTTGAGGACGCCTAGCATTTCTTTTAGCTCTTTCTCCTGCTACACCTGGAATAGTTCTATTATGCATTATATCCAAACAGCCACATCTTGGCATTTCCATTTTTATTTGAGTGGCGTTATCATACAATCCGGTTCTAGGTAGTCCGGCAAAACGCTGGAAGGCTCTGGAAATAGTAATATTTAACTCCCCTTGTATATGGGGTTTGAGTTGAGTGAGTAATAGTGTTTAACGTCCAAGTCAAGATTTTTTCACTTATATCGAGACATCGCTAGCTATAGACGAAGGTGCAGAAATTTAGTCTGTGCGTTGCGCTGATAACATAAACAGCAGGGTTCTTTAGCGTACGAAGCCTACCGTGACACAGGACCTCGTTTATTTTAAGTTTCAATCCGAAAGAACCGGTGTGACTTTCATTAATTTATAATTTTAACTTTCATTTTAGTCCTAATTTATTACTAATATCTTTATATATATGCATATATATTTTAATTTATTTCTGCCAGTTGTTCAGTCCCTCGATCACTAGCTACAGTAACGAGGGATCAAGTGCTCGAACACTCGTCAGTTAGCTAGCTGTTGGTTTGTTTGGTTGGTTGGTTGAATGTTGCTTAACGTCGCATCTGCAAATTTTCAGCTATTCTTGACGAGAACTATTTTATTAACCTCTATGGATTAATCTATGAACGATTTTATGTATGCATGTGAAATGCGAGTGTGTTGTATGGTCTGTTTTGTACTAGCGCGCACTCAGGGCGACTTTAACGTGCTAGCTCACATAGTCAGTACGCCGTTCCACTGCCCCAGTCCATTATATATATACTGATTCCAGGTGAACCAATAAAGGCCAACGGCAAGGAAAATTCTCTTTCCCACATGTGGTCTGAGCGAGACTCGAACTCACTGACGTCTTATCCATGCGGCCACCGCGGCCTCTCCGTTAGTTAGCTAGCGACAAGGCTGCTGTGGCGTAGCATGTATGTTAGCCAATAACGTTAACCCTGTGCTTGCACATAATAAAAAAAATAAATAATTAATAAGTCTGCCACCATGTACAAATGAAAATAAAATACAAAATATTGCGAAAATAAAACAACGATTTTTGTCTTAAACAGAAAATTTCGTCTAACTCGGACGATGATCATGAGCCGTGTAGCATTTTCCTAGGATGCACACAGATCCAGCTCGAATTACTACTGAAGATATGAGGCATTAAACTATAACTTTTATTGATATCTTCACCTTGTGTTATCAACTTCAGTTTTCCAATTAGGTGAATTAAACTTAAATCTAAGGACCTATAATAATTCAAAACAGAATAAAATAGAATAATAGAAAGTGGACACGGTTGATTGACTTGTGGAAATCACTGTCACCCATACATACAGGTTTAGACCACACTTGATGTAATGTTGCCTAACTTCGAATTCTTTTTAAGTGGGATACTTCCGAATCAGCTTAAGCCGGGTTAATCCATAGTCCATAGAATTAGTAAAATGTCTATATCGTTGATCAATAGAGTTGTTGCAAGATTGATTGATTAAATTCGATTTTACGTCGTCAAGAATTTTTCACTAATAATAGATATCTAGACGTTGCCAGCTGTAGGTAAAGTGACGGAAATTTTAACACTGTAAATATTCATTGAGAATGCAGAAAAAAGTACCAATGTTTAAAAAATTTCCGGGGGAGTGCATGCCCCCGTAAGAACGCGACTACGGCGCGTTTAGTGCCTGTTGGACAGGCCCACCCATTCAATCCTCTCTGGCTACCCCATAGGACTGTACTGTGATTTCTAACCTCCGTTAACGCCTTATTCATAACCTCCGCACCGTGGCGGAGGTAACATCGGTATTTCCGGTTACTGAAAAGTCTGTACTAGGAAAGAATTTGCGCTTATACAACGAAGGAGGTGGGGGCGGAGATGAACTACCGATTAGACAACAATTTGTTAAACTTTTGACAGGCCTATACTGTATTTTAGGTTTCCTCTAATATTACATGAAATGGCGTAAAATGGTACTAATTCTTACCTGAGGGCCTGTTCTCTGTTGAATGGTTGTCCTGGCAACGCGTAACCATATTTCCTTAGGTATTCCTGTAGATTAGATACACATTTATTAATAAAGGCATTACATATTTTACCAGTGTTTATTTCACAGCACTGGGCGGTCGTTTCTGAATAAAATTCCTCATCAGTAGTGCTTGGACAAAAATGATGAAATCATAATTTTAAATGGGGTTGAAAAAAAATCAAACGGCCAAGATATATTTAACAAAATTTTGGTAAGGAAATACTTTGCACGAAGGAATATTTTCAGATTTTAACTAGCAGCAACTTTAGACAGTATATCAAGAGTATTTCACTTATATCGAGGCGTTTCCAGCTACAGGCGAAAGTGCTTTGTACTTATGACAATATACAGCGAGATTTTTATCTTGCCACGCCTACCTTGACACTGGTCCCTATTTATTTTAAGTTCCTTTCCGAAGGAACCGTGACTTTTATTACGTTATTCGAATTCTCAATCGCTTGGCGAAAGAACATTTACAACCACCCACTTTCAAGTCTTTGGTCATACTCGGTCGGGGTTCGAACCCAAGACTTTACACTTCAGAAGCGAGCACTCTACCAACTGAGCTATCGCAGTGGTTAGGCAGTTGTATATCTGACAGGAAACACATGGGTCGAATTTGATTAACATGAGTACAACGTCCGAACTTGCACGGAAATTAAACGAGTTCAATAAGAGTTATATACAAAACGTGGACATATTATGTATTAACATAATTATTGACGGGTTCCTAAACAACAGAAATGATGATGACCGATTTGAAGACGATGACGTGATATTTTTAAACACTGCAAGTTTCTAAAAAAGAGAAAAAGCTCAAAAGTTAAGAAGTTCGTAGAAGATATTGCATGTCAAATCACACCTTGGTTATGATTTCAAGAAAAAAATCACGTACAGAAAACTGCTTTAACATTTACATTGGAGAAAATATCAAATCGTTTAGAACGCAAAACTTTGAGTGACAAGGAGACTTTGACACCTTCCAAACATAATGTTCTCATCGGACATTGCGGTCGCCATCTTGGATCTTCAGTACCCTCGGATGAGTCGGGATTGCTGTATGTAAGAAGTGCGCAGAATCGAGAGACATGATTTTGGTGTACCATTTACGACTCTTACAGACCCTCAATGACCGAGTTTATTTATATAACGCGTTGGGTCATGGATAGACTCTTGTCGGATTGGTTCGAATCAACGCAGTCAGTCAATGAACCCTAAGGGGCCGAGCGTTTTAAGGCCCTTGTGGACATATATATATGTAAGAGGTATCGCATTGTTTACGAGCCACAAGACTACAAGGCAATAGTATTTAGATTCGAATTCCGTTGCTGACGTCTCTTTTTCTTTAATAATTGGATGGGAAAAAAACTGTTTCACAATTTATCACAAGTGACACAAATTCAGATTTAGGTGAACTTTCTAAATTGTTTACAAAACAAAAGGAAATTGCCGTGCAATATAAAAAGGATGATACCCAAAACGCCGAGCTATCCGCCTATAGTAATGGCAGTTTCTGACAGTAGCGCTACATTTTGGTGCAGAATCATTTAAATTATATAGACAACTAACCATCCAGTAAAGTCAGCTTGCACACACGTCATTATAAAAAGAAAAATATGATTCATATACAACATATATATTAACACAGAGATTTATTTGTACTTGGCCTCAAAGTACTGACGGGTATAGAGGCCTGAAAAGGGTGTAACCTAGTTTCTTGTGTATATATTCCTATAGGCGGATAGCTCGGCGTTTCGTGAATCATTCTTTAATACATCACATGTTAGTTTGTTGAATAATCATTGGATAACTACATGAATACTATTTTATGTAGAATTCACCTGTCCTTGACAACGTATCCAAGTATAGTCCCTCGCGTGACCTCTGCAAACAAAATCAAGTTACTTCCCTTTGTCCGGGTGCCGCAGTTTATTGTTGTCGTCCGATATAAAATAGCGTCAGACGACGCGCGATTTATGGAGATCGACCAAACCAGCGATATTTAGTGCGATTCTCAAGGAGAATGAACTTTATTCAAAAGTTCACCGATTCCCATCCGTCAGAGGTTGAGACGTTTCCATAATGTTGAATAAAGTAAATACTTACTTTGTTTGAAAACTATATAACTTAGATGCTCGAACCCCAGATTAGACATCGCGTTTAGACGCTGTGATTTATCTATTATGGACCTCTCCCGAAAGAACTGTTCTCCTATACTGTTGTCTGGAGAGGTATAGTGACCGGCAAGACTTCGTTTTCTTATCACGGAGATTGTCCTTAAATTTCGCCATGAACTGCTACAGCATATGGAACACATGATTGATTGATTGATTGATTGATTGATTGATTGATTGATTGATTGATTGATTGATTGATTAATTGATTGATTGATCGATCGATCGATCGATCGATTGATTGATTGATTGATTGATTGATTGATTGATTGATTGATTGATTGATTGATTGATTGATTGATTGATTGATGCCCCAGTCAAGAATATTTCACTTATATCAAGACTTCACCAGAAATAGGTGAAATAGAACATAGATATAAAAAATCCAAGAGTTAAAACTTGTCATCAAGACGACTATTTTGTTGGGAAATGTACTATGCAAATCTTTAGTTTAACTTGTACTTTAAAGCATGGTTAGACACAAAGGTTCTTGTCAATTTATTCGCTTTTCAAATAAAACCGGAGATGACAAAGTTCCGTGAATACTTATGATAGTTATTCTTAGAACAAGTTAGGTTATTATCCTTTAATGTACAGGCCCTCATATACAAACTTCAGTACAGACCTGTCAAAAATTTAACACTAAGCCAAAGAGTTCGCGCCGAATCGGCATTTCATATTCACCCATCTTTTCCTATATGCTGGCATCTTTTCGGCAGCTGCTATCTATCTCTCAGAAGCCTTCCAGCCACTAGGTGATGCTAACCAATCACAACCAACCAATCAAATTGGATAAGGTGATGCTAGCCAATCAAAACCAAAAATTCAAATTGGATGAGGTGAAGCTAACCAATCAAAACCAACAACTCAAATTGGATAAGGTGAGAACCAATGCAAATAAGATAAAGTGACGACGTCCAATCAAAAGCAATAATACAAATTGTCTCATAAGTTATTTTGTTGAAAACAACATAAGTGAACGGAACGTCATCAAACTGTATATGTCCCCGTCAAAAACATATTGCCTGGACGTTTAGCGTTATCAATCTCCGTCTGTAGATACGTACGTCCAAGAACCCGTTTCGGCTCTATTACTTGTGTATCCTCAAGCGATCTAACTTCGTGGTAGCGTTAAGTTCGTGGCATTTTGTTTATACCGGATATCAATCATAGGAAGCACATCACTGCACATGTTAAAAGTCAAAAAGACGCCATAAGTGTTCAACTTTCCATTTTTGTTAGAAAAATATTTAAAATGTGTTTGAAAATTACGAAAATATGTAAAAAAAAAAAAAAAAAAAAATTATCGGAAATTTTAATTTTTAGACAGATTTTTCTATTTCCAAACAATTCTTAATTTATCTCATTATGTTTTCGTCACATGTAAAATAAATCAAGATGTAAATTATGTCGTCTGCAAATAGATCTAGAGTCTCCGGCTTATTTATCCGATCCTGGTTTGAAACTTTTATCATTAGGTAAATACAGTTTATTTGTGAAATCAAAAACGTGTGACACTTACGCCATTTTCAGTAAAATATATGCATTTTGTCACTTTATAATATGATGTAAAAACGAGGTCAATTGTTCATGTCATACCGGAAGTGTATGATCGGTTGTTTTTTTCTTGTTATGAATTTTGTTTTTTAACAAATTCTGTTTTTAATCTAAACTAGACTACTTAAAATATTTCTTTCAGATAAAATCAGTTTTTAGAAATTAATCATGTGAAATCACGCGATCCGGGAGATCTCCCACGAACTTACCAAACATTCTTCAAAATAGCATCTAACTCGTGGATATTGTTTGCAAACGATGTTTACCGGTATATAATAGAGCCGAGGTTATTATCGATTTTGAACGTGAAGTGACAAGAAATTTGATGTTAGACTCAAATGTTTATTGTTTATTGACGGTTGCCCATTAATATACTGTTTAGTACCACGAACTTAGGACACACAAGGATATAAAATTGGGTATCAAAGATATTTACAAGATATTTATAGTATGGAAAGAGGATGTGTAGCGTACCGAATTAGACACATCAAGGTCAAGGTCGTAGGTCTAAAAAAAACTTTGAAACTATGATTGAACTTTTCCATTCGTTTTCACTCTTTTTGTTTTATATCAAAAGAGGTATTAAGATATTCATAAGATATATACTGTATAGAAATTAAAGATGTATCTCGCATCAAGGTCAAGGTCACAGGATCATATAAGAAACTTGAATAATTGCAATTTTTCATTAAAATTTTTGTATGAGGTACACTGTATTATTGTGATAAGAACAAGATATATACAGTATCGAAAAAAATGTGCTACATACCAAAAGGGAATGATCAAGGTCAAGGTCATATGATCATAAAAAACTTCTAAAATAGCACAATGTTCAAGTTTTTAAATTTGGTATTTGATTTCATGATCTTTTTTCTTTTTGGTCATTTTAAGACAGTCTTTTTAAATGTTTGTCAAATTACAAAAAAGTACGAAGTTTTAAGTTGTAGAGGCTGAGTGTCAAAGATTGAGATGATCTGTATCTAACATTCTACTCATCTTCAACTGGTGACATCTTGATATAAGTGAAATTATTTCGAGTGGAAGAGTAAATCTCATTCAATCAATGTATAATAAATGAAGAAGGGACATATTGACATTTTATTCTTGTTTTAATTCGCACGACCAAATGATTAAACTGCCAAACTTTAACCAACTGACTCCAGTTTTTCTACCATTTCTTAATTAAGATTTTCCATCAATTATTTGATACTTTAATAATTTTGTTAATTTTTTAAAAGATATTCGGGAATTTAAGATGCCATTTTGAAGTTCAGCCAAAGCTTAATCACAGTTTTCATTAAATTTTGTCGAAACTTAATTTCGTCGAAACTTAATTTTGTCGACACTTTTTATTTTATAGAACCATAAAGTGTTGCCAAAATCTACCCCATTTACGTTAAGTATTATGGTATATGGATATCTAGTTGGCGAATAGTTTCCGAGAGAGAACAGCTGTCGAAAAGCTAACGCTTACGAGGGGCCAAGATACAAGTATACATCTTTGCATTTAAAATTGGCGTATAGGGAGTTCGAGGGGCCTCTATTAGATGAATTTAAACCTGCATCGTTTAAAATAAAATATATATTTTGTTCACATTGTTTTACTTTAAAATATGGTTATTGAGCTGGGCAATATTTATATAAACATTTTAAGCAGCTTATTTTAATATTTGAAAATGATAAATTTATACTAACATCGCATTTTGTGTAATCTTTTTGGGCATGCACCAGAAAAATTAACAAAACACATAGAAAAAAGACTTTCTCCATGCCTGTTGTTGCTATTCTCTTAAGGGTAATTGAAAAAAATATTACACGTGACATTATCACGTGACCCTGATTTATAAAGAATTTCTGTTGGTAAACAATATTGGCCTGTCCGCTTGTCCTTTGATTTAAATATTCATTATGGACGAGTTTATTTAAGCAATAGGATAACGTCTGTATATTTCGTCCATGAACACTAATCAAGGACAATGTGTATAATTTTTACGCTACCCATGTATTGGTTGGACCCTTCTTTATGAATATTCCTAATGAAAGGTCAAGCGGACAGGTCAATGTTGTTTGCCTATACGTGATATTTTAATGAGAGTACTTGATGTATAAAAATTATTATTATTCTGATACAGCGAGTCGAAATACAAAACGGACCTGTCGAAAGTTTAACACTACGAAATCGAATTAATACCGAATTAGAATCTCCGATCTCGGCCCTTCACAAGCTATATCTTTTCGGCAGCTGTTATCTTTCTCCTGGCAGCTGTTATTTTTCTCCTTGCAGCTGTTATCTATCTCCTGGCAGCTGTTATCTATCTCCTGGCAGCTGTTATCTATCTCATGGCAGCTGTTATCTATCTCCTGGCAGCTGTTATCTTTCTCCTGGCAGCTGTTATCTATCTCCTGGCAGCTGTTATCTTTCTCCTGGCAGCTGTTATCTATGTCCTGGCAGCTGTTATCTTTCTCCTGGCAGCTGTTATCTTTCTCCTGGCAGCTGTTATCTTTCTCCTGGCAGCTGTTATCTATCTCCTGGCAGCTGTTATCTTTCTCCTGGCAGCTTTTCGGCCACTAGGTATTCATATCTGTACCACATAATCTTCTAAGACAGCGAGTTGATATACAATACAGACCTGTCGAAAGTTTAACACTATGATAACGAATTAGTACCGAATCAGAATCTCCGATCTCAGCCCCTCGTACATATAAGCTATATATTTTCGGCAGTTGTTATCTATCTCCCGACAGCTGGTATATATCTCCTGGCAGCTGGCTATCTATCTCCATACAGCTGTTATCTATCTCCATACAGCTGGCTATCTATCTCCATACAGCTGTTATCTATCTCCATACAGCTGGCTATCTATCTCCATACAGCTGTTATCTATCTCCATACAACTGTTAATTATCTCCAGCAGCTACTACCTATCTCCTGGCAACAAGTATCTTCTCACTCGGCAGCTGTTGTCTATCTCCGGCAGATGTTATCTATCTCCCGGTAGCTACTATCTATCTCCCGACATCTGGTATATATCTCCTGGCAGCTGGCTATCTATCTCCATACAGCTGTTATCTATCTCCATACAGCTGCTATCTATCTCCCGGCAGATGCTATCTATCTCCCAGCAATGTCTACCGACAGCTGTTGTCTTTCTCCTGGCAACTGTTATCTATCTCCCGGCAGCTGGTATTTATCTCCCAGCAGCTACTATCTATCTCCCGACAGCTGGTATCTATCTCCCGGCAGTGGCAGCTGCTATCTATCTCCCGGTACCTGTTATCTATTTCCCGACAGTTTGTATCTATCTCATGGCATCTACTATCTATCTCTCGGCTGCTGTTATCTATCTCCCGGCAGCTGGTATCTATCTCATGGCATCTACTATCTATCTCCCGGCAGCTTGTATCTATCTCATAGCATCTACTATCTGTCTCCCGACAGCTGTTATCTATCTCCCGACAGCTTTTATCTATCTCCCGGCAGCTGTTATCTATCTCCCGGCATCTACTATCTGTCTCCCGGCAGCTTTTCTGTCACTAGGTATCCATACCTCGACCACTTAACAGCTGAGTTCAGCTTATTTTCGTTAGATTAGTCTTAAACTTACTACAGGTCTGTACTGTCTGTTGCACAGAATTCGCATTACAATACACACTCTGGCCTTTTCAATGGGGTCCCTTGGTACATGTAAAAGGGCATTTTTATGACGTCACTGTCACGGGGTTCTTATACGGAATAGGCATATTAAATGATGCACCATTTGATGAGTAATTCAAAACAAAAGTTGTAAAAACGGTACCATCACCTTTTTTTTTTTGGCTAAATCAAATTATATGCGAACCACATGGTAAATTTGGTTTATTTGAACTTTACCCCTTCCCGGATCATAATACACATATACTCTATATAAGCATTACCTAATTTTAGAGTCCGTGGTGGCCTAATGGATAAGACGTCAGTCTAAAAAATCCAGGGTCTCTCACCGCTGTGATTTCGACTACCGCTCATATCAAATATGGGAAAGTGGATTTTCCTTGCCGTTGGCCTTTACTGGTTCACCCGGTGTCAGCATAATGTGACTCTGCTTTAGATTTGCAAATACTCTTTGTCGGTGTCAGTATAATGTGACTCTGTTTTAGATTTGCAAATACTCTTTGTCGGTGTCAGTATAATGCGACTCTGTTTTAGATTTCCAAATACTCTTTGTCGGTGTCAGTATAATGTGACTCTGTTTTAGATTTGCAAATACTCTTTGTCGGTGTCAGTATAATGTGACTCTGTTTTAGATTTGCAAATAATCTTTGTCGGTGTCAGTATAATGTGACTGTTTTAGATTTGCAAATACTCTTTGTCGGTGTCAGTATAATGTGATTATGTTTTAGATTTGCAAATACTCTTTGTCGGTGTCAGTATAATGTGACTCTGCTTTAGATTTGCAAATACTCTTTGTCGGTGTCAGTATAATGTGACTATGTTTTAGATTTTCAAATACTCTTTGTCGGTGTCAGTATAATGTGACTATGTTTTAGATTTGCAAATACTCTTTGTCGGTGTCAGTATACTGTGACTCTGCTTTAGATTTGCAAATATTCTTTGTCGGTGTCAGTATAATGTGACTCTGCTTTAGATTTGCAAATACTCTTTGTCGGTGTCAGTATAATGTGACTCTGTTTTAGATTTGCAAATACTCTTTGTCGGTGTCAGTATAATGTGACTCTGTTTTAGATTTGCAAATACTCTTGTCGGTGTCAGTATAATGTGACTCTGTTTAAGATTTTCAAATACTCTTTGTCGGTGTCAGTATAATGTGACTCTGTTTTAGATTTGCAAATACTCTTTGTCGGTGTCAGTATAATGTGACTCTGTTTTAGATTTGCAAATACTCTTTGTCGGTGTCAGTAAAATGTGACTCTGCTTTAGATTTGCAAATACTCTTTGTCGGTGTCAGTATAATGTGACTCTGTTTTAGATTTGCAAATACTCTTTGTCGGTGTCAGTATAATGTGACTCTGTTTTAGATTTGCAAATACTCTTTGTCGGTGTCAGTATAATGTGACTCTGTTTTAGATTTGCAAATACTCTTTGTCGGTGTCAGTATAATGTGACTCTGCTTTAGATTTGCAAATACTCTTTGTCGGTGTCAGTATAATGTGACTCTGTTTTAGATTTGCAAATACTCTTTGTCGGTGTCAGTATAATGTGACTATGTTTTAGATTTGCAAATACTCTTTGTCGATGTCAGTATAATGTGACTCTGCTTTAGATTTGCAAATACTCTTTGTCGGTGTCAGTATAATGTGACTCTGCTTTAGATTTGCAAATACTCTTTGTCGGTGTCAGTATAATGTGACTCTGTTTTAGATTTGCAAATACTCTTTGTCGGTGTCAGTGTAATGTGACTCTGTTTTAGATTTGCAAATACTCTTTGTCGGTGTCAGTATAATGTGACTCTGTTTTAGATTTGCAAATACTCTTTGTCGGTGTCAGTATAATGTGACTCTGTTTTAGATTTGCAAATACTCTTTGTCGGTGTCAGTATAATGTGACTCTGTTTTAGATTTGCAAATACTCTTTGTCGGTGTCAGTATAATGTGACTCTGCTTTAGATTTGCAAATACTCTTTGTCGGTGTCAGTATAATGTGACTCTGTTTTAGATTTGCAAATACTCTTTGTCGGTGTCAGTATAATGTGACTATGTTTTAGATTTGCAAATACTCTTTGTCGGTGTCAGTATAATGTGACTATGTTTTAGATTTGCAAATACTCTTTGTCGGTGTCAGTATAATGTGACTCTGCTTTAGATTTGCAAATACTCTTTGTCGGTGTCAGTATAATGTGACTCTGCTTTTGATTTGCAAATACTCTTTGTCGGTGTCAGTATAATGTGACTCTGTTTAGATTTGCAAATACTCTTTGTCGGTGTCAGTATAATGTGACTCTGTTTTAGATTTGCAAATACTCTTTGTCGGTGTCAGTATAATGTGACTCTGTTTTAGATTTGCAAATACTCTTTGTCGGTGTCAGTATAATGTGACTCTGTTTTAGATTTGCAAATACTCTTTGTCGGTGTCAGTGTAATGTGACTCTGTTTTAGATTTGCAAATACTCTTTGTCGGTGTCAGTATAATGTGACTCTGTTTTAGATTTGCAAATACTCTTTGTCGATGTCAGTATAATGTGACTCTGTTTTAGATTTGCTAATACTTTTTGTCGGTGTTAGTATAATGTGACTCTGTTTTAGATTTGCAAATACTCTTTGTCGGTGTCAGTATAATGTGACTCTGTTTTAGATTTGCAAATATTCTTTGTCGGTGTCAGTGTAATGTGACTCTGTTTTAGATTTGCAAATACTCTTTGTCGGTGTCAGTGTAATGTGACTCTGTTTTAGATTTGCAAATACTCTTTGTCGGTGTCAGTATAATGTGACTCTGCTTTAGATTTGCAAATACTCTTTGTCGGTGTCAGTATAATGTGACTCTGCTTTTGATTTGCAAATACTCTTCGTCGGTGTTAGTATAATGTGACTATGTTATAGATTTGCATATACTCTTTGTCGGTGTCAGTATAATGTGACTCTGTTTTAGATTTGCAAATACTCTTTGTCGGTGTTAGTATAATGTGACTATGTTATAGATTTGCATATACTCTTTGTCGGTGTCAGTATAATGTGACTCTGCTTTAGATTTGCAAATACTCTTTGTCGGTGTTAGTATAATGTGACTCTGCTTTTGATTTGCATATACTCTTTGTCGGTGTCAGTATAATGTGACTCTGCTTTTGATTTGCAAATACTCTTTGTCGGTGTTATATAATGTGACTCTGCTTTAGATTTGCATATACTCTTTGTCGGTGTCAGTATAATGTGACTCTGCTTTTGATTTGCAAATACTCTTTGTCGGTGTTAGTATAATGTGACTCTGCTTTAGATTTGCATATACTCTTTGTCGGTGTCAGTATAATGTGACTATGTTTTAGATTTGCATATACTCTTTGTCGGTGTCAGTATAATGTGACTATGTTATAGATTTGCATATACTCTTTGTCGGTGTCAGTATAATGTGACTCTGTTTTAGATTTGCATATACTCTTTGTCGGTGTCAGTATAATGTGACTATGTTATAGATTTGCATATACTCTTTGTCGGTGTCAGTATAATGTGACTATGTTATAGATTTGCATATACTCTTTGTCGGTGTCAGTATAATGTGACTATGTTATAGATTTGCATATACTCTTTGTCGGTGTCAGTATAATGTGACTATGTTATAGATTTGCATATACTCTTTGTCGGTGTCAGTATAATGTGACTCTGTTTTAGATTTGCATATACTCTTTGTCGGTGTCAGTATAATGTGACTATGTATAGATTTGCATATACTCTTTGTCGGTGTTAGTATAATGTGACTATGTTATAGATTTGCATATACTCTTTGTCGGTGTCAGTATAATGTGACTATGTTATAGATTTGCATATACTCTTTGTCGGTGTCAGTATAAGTGACTCTGTTTTAGATTTGCAAATACTCTTTGTCGGTGTCAGTATAATGTGACTATGTTATAGATTTGCATATACTCTTTGTCGGTGTCAGTATAATGTGACTATGTTATAGATTTGCATATACTCTTTGTCGGTGTCAGTATAATGTGACTCTGCTTTAGATTTGCAAATACTCTTTGTCGGTGTTAGTATAATGTGACTCTGCTTTAGATTTGCATATACTCTTTGTCGGTGTCAGTATAATGTGACTATGTTTAGATTTGCATATACTCTTTGTCGGTGTCAGTATAATGTGACTATGTTATAGATTTGCATATACTCTTTGTCGGTGTCAGTATAATGTGACTCTGTTTTAGATTTGCATATACTCTTTGTCGGTGTCAGTATAATGTGACTATGTTATAGATTTGCATATACTCTTTGTCGGTGTCAGTATAATGTGACTATGTTATAGATTTGCATATACTCTTTGTCGGTGTCAGTATAAAGTGACTCTGTTTTAGATTTGCAAATACTCTTTGTCGGTGTCAGTATAATGTGACTATGTTATAGATTTGCATATACTCTTTGTCGGTGTCAGTATAATGTGACTAGTTTATAGATTTGCATATACTCTTTGTCGGTGTCAGTATAATGTGACTCTGCTTTAGATTTGCAAATACTCTTTTCGGTGTTAGTATAATGTGACTCTGCTTTAGATTTGCATATACTCTTTGTCGGTGTCAGTATAATGTGACTATGTTATAGATTTGCATATACTCTTTGTCGGTGTCAGTATAATGTGACTCTGTTTTAGATTTGCATATACTCTTTGTCGGTGTCAGTATAATGTGACTATGTTATAGATTTGCATATACTCTTTGTCGGTGTCAGTATAATGTGACTATGTTATAGATTTGCATATACTCTTTGTCGGTGTCAGTATAAGTGACTCTGTTTTAGATTTGCAAATACTCTTTGTCGGTGTCAGTATAATGTGACTATGTTATAGATTTGCATATACTCTTTGTCGGTGTCAGTATAATGTGACTATGTTATAGATTTGCATATACTCTTTGTCGGTGTCAGTATAATGTGACTATGTTAGATTTGCATATACTCTTTGTCGGTGTCAGTATAATGTGACTATGTTATAGATTTGCATATACTCTTTGTCGGTGTTAGTATAATGTGACTCTGCTTTAGATTTGCATATACTCTTTGTCGGTGTCAGTATAATGTGACTCTGTTTTAGATTTGCAAATACTCTTTGTCGGTGTCAGTATAATGTGACTCTGCTTTAGATTTGCAAATACTCTTTGTCGGTGTCAGTATAATGTGACTATGTTATAGATTTGCATATACTCTTTGTCGGTGTCAGTATAAAGTGACTCTGTTTTAGATTTGCAAATACTCTTTGTCGGTGTTAGTATAATGTGACTATGTTATAGATTTGCATATACTCTTTGTCGGTGTCAGTATAATGTGACTCTGTTTTAGATTTGCAAATACTCTTTGTCGGTGTTAGTATAATGTGACTCTGTTTTAGATTTGCAAATACTCTTTGTCGGTGTCAGTATAATGTGACTATGTTATAGATTTGCATATACTCTTTGTCGGTGTCAGTATAATGTGACTCTGCTTTAGATTTGCAAATACTCTTTGTCGGTGTTAGTATAATGTGACTCTGCTTTAGATTTGCATATACTCTTTGTCGGTGTCAGTATAATGTGACTCTGCTTTTGATTTGCAAATACTCTTTGTCGGTGTTAGTATAATGTGACTATGTTTAGATTTGCATATACTCTTTGTCGGTGTCAGTATAATGTGACTCTGTTTTAGATTTGCAAATACTCTTTGTCGGTGTTAGTATAATGTGACTATGTTTAGATTTGCATAACTCTTTGTCGGTGTCAGTATAATGTGACTCTGTTTTAGATTTGCAAATACTCTTTGTCGGTGTTAGTATAATGTGACTATGTTATAGATTTGCAAATACTCTTTGTCGGTGTCAGTATAATGTGACTCTGTTTTAGATTTGCAAATACTCTTTGTCGGTGTTAGTAATATGTGACTATGTTAGATTTGCAATACTCTTTGTCGGTGTCAGTATAATGTGACTCTGCTTTAGATTTGCAAATACTCTTTGTCGGTGTCAGTATAATGTGACTCTGCTTTAGATTTGCAAATACTCTTTGTCGGTGTCAGTATAATGTGACTCTGTTTTAGATTTTCAAATACTCTTTGTCGGTGTCAGTATAATGTGACTATGTTTTAGATTTGCAAATACTCTTTGTCGATGTCAGTATAATGTGACTCTGCTTTAGATTTGCAAATACTCTTTGTCGGTGTCAGTATAATGTGACTCTGCTTTAGATTTGCAAATACTCTTTGTCGGTGTCAGTATAATGTGACTCTGCTTTAGATTTGCAAATGCTCTTTGTCGGTGTCAGTATAATGTGACTCTGTTTTAGATTTGCAAATACTCTTTGTCGGTGTCAGTATAATGTGACTCTGTTTTAGATTTGCAAATACTCTTTGTCGGTGTCAGTATAATGTGACTCTGTTTTAGATTTGCAAATACTCTTTGTCGGTGTCAGTATAATGTGACTATGTTTTAGATTTGCAAATACTCTTTGTCGGTGTCAGTATAATGTGACTCTGCTTTAGATTTGCAAATACTCTTTGTCGGTGTCAGTATAATGTGACTCTGCTTTAGATTTGCAAATACTCTTTGTCGGTGTCAGTATAATGTGACTCTGTTTTAGATTTGCAAATACTCTTTGTCGGTGTCAGTATAATGTGACTCTGCTTTAGATTTGCAAATACTCTTTGTCGGTGTCAGTATAATGTGACTCTGTTTTAGATTTGCAAATACTCTTTGTCGGTGTCAGTATAATGTGACTCTGCTTTAGATTTGCAAATACTCTTTGTCGGTGTCAGTATAATGTGACTCTGTTTTAGATTTGCAAATACTCTTTGTCGGTGTCAGTATAATGTGACTCTGTTTTAGATTTGCAAATACTCTTTGTCGGTGTCAGTATAATGTGACTCTGTTTTAGATTTGCAAATACTCTTTGTCGGTGTCAGTGTAATGTGACTCTGTTTTAGATTTGCAAATACTCTTTGTCGGTGTCAGTATAATGTGACTCTGTTTTAGATTTGCAAATATCTTTGTCGGTGTCAGTATAATGTGACTCTGTTTTAGATTTGCAAATACTCTTTGTCGGTGTCAGTATAATGTGACTCTGTTTTAGATTTGCAAATACTCTTTGTCGGTGTCAGTATAATGTGACTCTGCTTTAGATTTGCAAATACTCTTTGTCGGTGTCAGTATAATGTGACTCTGTTTAGATTTGCAAATACTCTTTGTCGGTGTCAGTATAATGTGACTATGTTTTAGATTTGCAAATACTCTTTGTCGGTGTCAGTTATAATGTGACTATGATTTAGATTTGCAAATACTCTTTGTCGCTGTCAGTATAATGTGACTCTGCTTTAGATTTGCAAATACTCTTTCTCGGTGTCAGTATAATGTGACTCTGCTTTAGATTTGCAAATACTCTTTGTCGGTGTCAGTATAATGTGACTCTGTTTTAGATTTGCAAATACTCTTTGTCGGTGTCAGTATAATACTCTGTTTTAGATTTGCAAATACTCTTTGTCGGTGTCAGTATAATGTGACTCTGTTTTAGATTTGCAAATACTCTTTGTCGGTGTCAGTATAATGTGACTCTGTTTTAGATTTGCAAATACTCTTTGTCGGTGTCAGTATAATGTGACTCTGTTTTAGATTTGCAAATACTCTTTGTCGGTGTCAGTATAATGTGACTCTGTTTTAGATTTGCAAATACTCTTTGTCGGTGTCAGTATAATGTGACTCTGTTTTAGATTTGCAAATACTCTTTGTCGGTGTCAGTATAATGTGACTCTGTTTTAGATTTGCAAATACTCTTTGTCGGTGTCAGTATAATGTGACTCTGTTTTAGATTTGCAAATACTCTTTGTCGGTGTCAGTATAATGTGACTCTGTTTAGATTTGCAAATACTCTTTGTCGGTGTCAGTATAATGTGACTCTGTTTAGATTTGCAAATACTCTTTGTCGGTGTCAGTATAATGTGACTCTTTAGATTTGCAAATACTCTTTGTCGGTGTCAGTATAATGTGACTCTGCTTTAGATTTGCAAATACTCTTTGTCGGTGTCAGTATAATGTGACTCTGTTTTAGATTTGCAAATACTCTTTGTCGGTGTCAGTATAATGTGACTCTGTTTTAGATTTGCAAATACTCTTTGTCGGTGTCAGTATAATGTGACTCTGTTTTAGATTTGCAAATACTCTTTGTCGGTGTCAGTATAATGTGACTCTGTTTTAGATTTGCAAATACTCTTTGTCGGTGTCAGTATAATGTGACTCTGTTTTAGATTTGCAAATACTCTTTGTCGGTGTCAGTATAATGTGACTCTGTTTTAGATTTGCAAATACTCTTTGTCGGTGTCAGTATAATGTGACTCTGTTTTAGATTTGCAAATACTCTTTGTCGGTGTCAGTATAATGTGACTCTGTTTTAGATTTGCAAATACTCTTTGTCGGTGTCAGTATAATGTGACTCTGTTTAGATTTGCAAATACTCTTTGTCGGTGTCAGTATAATGTGACTCTGTTTTAGATTTGCAAATACTCTTTGTCGGTGTCAGTATAATGTGACTCTGTTTTAGATTTGCAAATACTCTTTGTCGGTGTCAGTATAATGTGACTCTGTTTAGATTTGCAAATACTCTTTGTCGGTGTCAGTATAATGTGACTCTGTTTTAGATTTGCAAATACTCTTTGTCGGTGTCAGTATAATGTGACTCTGTTTTAGATTTGCAAATACTCTTTGTCGGTGTCAGTATAATGTGACTCTGTTTTAGATTTGCAAATACTCTTTGTCGGTGTCAGTATAATGTGACTCTGTTTTAGATTTGCAAATACTCTTTGTCGGTGTCAGTATAATGTGACTCTGTTTTAGATTTGCAAATACTCTTTGTCGGTGTCAGTATAATGTGACTCTGTTTTAGATTTGCAAATACTCTTTGTCGGTGTCAGTATAATGTGACTCTGTTTTAGATTTGCAAATACTCTTTGTCGGTGTCAGTATAATGTGACTCTGTTTTAGATTTGCAAATACTCTTTGTCGGTGTCAGTATAATGTGACTCTGTTTTAGATTTGCAAATACTCTTTGTCGGTGTCAGTATAATGTGACTCTGTTTTAGATTTGCAAATACTCTTTGTCGGTGTCAGTATAATGTGACTCTGTTTTAGATTTGCAAATACTCTTTGTCGGTGTCAGTATAATGTGACTCTGTTTTAGATTTGCAAATACTCTTTGTCGGTGTCAGTATAATGTGACTCTGTTTTAGATTTGCAAATACTCTTTGTCGGTGTCAGTATAATGTGACTCTGTTTAGATTTGCAAATACTCTTTGTCGGTGTCAGTATAATGTGACTCTGTTTTAGATTTGCAAATACTCTTTGTCGGTGTCAGTATAATGTGACTCTGTTTTAGATTTGCAAATACTCTTTGTCGGTGTCAGTATAATGTGACTCTGTTTTAGATTTGCAAATACTCTTTGTCGGTGTCAGTATAATGTGACTCTGTTTTAGATTTGCAAATACTCTTTGTCGGTGTCAGTATAATGTGACTCTGTTTTAGATTTGCAAATACTCTTTGTCGGTGTCAGTATAATGTGACTCTGTTTTAGATTTGCAAATACTCTTTGTCGGTGTCAGTATAATGTGACTCTGTTTTAGATTTGCAAATACTCTTTGTCGGTGTCAGTATAATGTGACTCTGTTTTAGATTTGCAAATACTCTTTGTCGGTGTCAGTATAATGTGACTCTGTTTTAGATTTGCAAATACTCTTTGTCGGTGTCAGTATAATGTGACTCTGTTTAGATTTGCAAATACTCTTTGTCGGTGTCAGTATAATGTGACTCTGTTTTAGATTTGCAAATACTCTTTGTCGGTGTCAGTATAATGTGACTCTGTTTTAGATTTGCAAATACTCTTTGTCGGTGTCAGTATAATGTGACTCTGTTTTAGATTTGCAAATACTCTTTGTCGGTGTCAGTATAATGTGACTCTGTTTAGATTTGCAAATACTCTTTGTCGGTGTCAGTAATGTGACTCTGTTTTAGATTTGCAAATACTCTTTGTCGGTGTCAGTATAATGTGACTCTGTTTTAGATTTGCAAATACTCTTTGTCGGTGTCAGTATAATGTGACTCTGTTTTAGATTTGCAAATACTCTTTGTCGGTGTCAGTATAATGTGACTCTGTTTTAGATTTGCAAATACTCTTTGTCGGTGTCAGTATAATGTGACTCTGTTTTAGATTTGCAAATACTCTTTGTCGGTGTCAGTATAATGTGACTCTGTTTTAGATTTGCAAATACTCTTTGTCGGTGTCAGTATAATGTGACTCTGTTTTAGATTTGCAAATACTCTTTGTCGGTGTCAGTATAATGTGACTCTGTTTTAGATTTGCAAATACTCTTTGTCGGTGTCAGTATAATGTGACTCTGTTTTAGATTTGCAAATACTCTTTGTCGGTGTCAGTATAATGTGACTCTGTTTTAGATTTGCAAATACTCTTTGTCGGTGTCAGTATAATGTGACTCTGTTTTAGATTTGCAAATACTCTTTGTCGGTGTCAGTATAATGTGACTCTGTTTAGATTTGCAAATACTCTTTGTCGGTGTCAGTATAATGTGACTCTGTTTTAGATTTGCAAATACTCTTTGTCGGTGTCAGTATAATGTGACTCTGTTTTAGATTTGCAAATACTCTTTGTCGGTGTCAGTATAATGTGACTCTGTTTTAGATTTGCAAATACTCTTTGTCGGTGTCAGTATAATGTGACTCTGTTTTAGATTTGCAAATACTCTTTGTCGGTGTCAGTATAATGTGACTCTGTTTTAGATTTGCAAATACTCTTTGTCGGTGTCAGTATAATGTGACTCTGTTTTAGATTTGCAAATACTCTTTGTCGGTGTCAGTATAATGTGACTCTGTTTTAGATTTGCAAATACTCTTTGTCGGTGTCAGTATAATGTGACTCTGTTTTAGATTTGCAAATACTCTTTGTCGGTGTCAGTATAATGTGACTCTGTTTTAGATTTGCAAATACTCTTTGTCGGTGTCAGTATAATGTGACTCTGTTTTAGATTTGCAAATACTCTTTGTCGGTGTCAGTATAATGTGACTCTGTTTTATTTGCAAATACTCTTTGTCGGTGTCAGTATAATGTGACTCTGTTTTAGATTTGCAAATACTCTTTGTCGGTGTCAGTATAATGTGACTCTGTTTTAGATTTGCAAATACTCTTTGTCGGTGTCAGTATAATGTGACTCTGTTTTAGATTTGCAAATACTCTTTGTCGGTGTCAGTATAATGTGACTCTGTTTTAGATTTGCAAATACTCTTTGTCGGTGTCAGTATAATGTGACTCTGTTTTAGATTTGCAAATACTCTTTGTCGGTGTCAGTATAATGTGACTCTGTTTTAGATTTGCAAATACTCTTTGTCGGTGTCAGTATAATGTGACTCTGTTTTAGATTTGCAAATACTCTTTGTCGGTGTCAGTATAATGTGACTCTGTTTTAGATTTGCAAATACTCTTTGTCGGTGTCAGTATAATGTGACTCTGTTTTAGATTTGCAAATACTCTTTGTCGGTGTCAGTATAATGTGACTCTGTTTTAGATTTGCAAATACTCTTTGTCGGTGTCAGTATAATGTGACTCTGTTTTAGATTTGCAAATACTCTTTGTCGGTGTCAGTATAATGTGACTCTGTTTTAGATTTGCAAATACTCTTTGTCGGTGTCAGTATAATGTGACTCTGTTTTAGATTTGCAAATACTCTTTGTCGGTGTCAGTATAATGTGACTCTGTTTTAGATTTGCAAATACTCTTTGTCGGTGTCAGTATAATGTGACTCTGTTTTAGATTTGCAAATACTCTTTGTCGGTGTCAGTATAATGTGACTCTGTTTTAGATTTGCAAATACTCTTTGTCGGTGTCAGTATAATGTGACTCTGTTTTAGATTTGCAAATACTCTTTGTCGGTGTCAGTATAATGTGACTCTGTTTTAGATTTGCAAATACTCTTTGTCGGTGTCAGTATAATGTGACTCTGTTTTAGATTTGCAAATACTCTTTGTCGGTGTCAGTATAATGTGACTCTGTTTTAGATTTGCAAATACTCTTTGTCGGTGTCAGTATAATGTGACTCTGTTTTAGATTTGCAAATACTCTTTGTCGGTGTCAGTATAATGTGACTCTGTTTTAGATTTGCAAATACTCTTTGTCGGTGTCAGTATAATGTGACTCTGTTTTAGATTTGCAAATACTCTTTGTCGGTGTCAGTATAATGTGACTCTGTTTTAGATTTGCAAATACTCTTTGTCGGTGTCAGTATAATGTGACTCTGTTTTAGATTTGCAAATACTCTTTGTCGGTGTCAGTATAATGTGACTCTGTTTTAGATTTGCAAATACTCTTTGTCGGTGTCAGTATAATGTGACTCTGTTTTAGATTTGCAAATACTCTTTGTCGGTGTCAGTATAATGTGACTCTGTTTTAGATTTGCAAATACTCTTTGTCGGTGTCAGTATAATGTGACTCTGTTTTAGATTTGCAAATACTCTTTGTCGGTGTCAGTATAATGTGACTCTGTTTTAGATTTGCAAATACTCTTTGTCGGTGTCAGTATAATGTGACTCTGTTTTAGATTTGCAAATACTCTTTGTCGGTGTCAGTATAATGTGACTCTGTTTAGATTTGCAAATACTCTTTGTCGGTGTCAGTATAATGTGACTCTGTTTTAGATTTGCAAATACTCTTTGTCGGTGTCAGTATAATGTGACTCTGTTTTAGATTTGCAAATACTCTTTGTCGGTGTCAGTATAATGTGACTCTGTTTTAGATTTGCAAATACTCTTTGTCGGTGTCAGTATAATGTGACTCTGTTTTAGATTTGCAAATACTCTTTGTCGGTGTCAGTATAATGTGACTCTGTTTTAGATTTGCAAATACTCTTTGTCGGTGTCAGTATAATGTGACTCTGTTTTAGATTTGCAAATACTCTTTGTCGGTGTCAGTATAATGTGACTCTGTTTTAGATTTGCAAATACTCTTTGTCGGTGTCAGTATAATGTGACTCTGTTTTAGATTTGCAAATACTCTTTGTCGGTGTCAGTATAATGTGACTCTGTTTAGATTTGCAAATACTCTTTGTCGGTGTCAGTATAATGTGACTCTGTTTTAGATTTGCAAATACTCTTTGTCGGTGTCAGTATAATGTGACTCTGTTTTAGATTTGCAAATACTCTTTGTCGGTGTCAGTATAATGTGACTCTGTTTTAGATTTGCAAATACTCTTTGTCGGTGTCAGTATAATGTGACTCTGTTTTAGATTTGCAAATACTCTTTGTCGGTGTCAGTATAATGTGACTCTGTTTTAGATTTGCAAATACTCTTTGTCGGTGTCAGTATAATGTGACTCTGTTTTAGATTTGCAAATACTCTTTGTCGGTGTCAGTATGGTGACTCTGTTTTAGATTTGCAAATACTCTTTGTCGGTGTCAGTATAATGTGACTCTGTTTTAGATTTGCAAATACTCTTTGTCGGTGTCAGTATAATGTGACTCTGTTTTAGATTTGCAAATACTCTTTGTCGGTGTCAGTATAATGTGACTCTGTTTTAGATTTGCAAATACTCTTTGTCGGTGTCAGTATAATGTGACTCTGTTTTAGATTTGCAAATACTCTTTGTCGGTGTCAGTATAATGTGACTCTGTTTTAGATTTGCAAATACTCTTTGTCGGTGTCAGTATAATGTGACTCTGTTTTAGATTTGCAAATACTCTTTGTCGGTGTCAGTATAATGTGACTCTGTTTTAGATTTGCAAATACTCTTTGTCGGTGTCAGTATAATGTGACTCTGTTTTAGATTTGCAAATACTCTTTGTCGGTGTCAGTATAATGTGACTCTGTTTTAGATTTGCAAATACTCTTTGTCGGTGTCAGTATAATGTGACTCTGTTTTAGATTTGCAAATACTCTTTGTCGGTGTCAGTATAATGTGACTCTGTTTTAGATTTGCAAATACTCTTTGTCGGTGTCAGTATAATGTGACTCTGTTTTAGATTTGCAAATACTCTTTGTCGGTGTCAGTATAATGTGACTCTGTTTTAGATTTGCAAATACTCTTTGTCGGTGTCAGTATAATGTGACTCTGTTTTAGATTTGCAAATACTCTTTGTCGGTGTCAGTATAATGTGACTCTGTTTTAGATTTGCAAATACTCTTTGTCGGTGTCAGTATAATGTGACTCTGTTTTAGATTTGCAAATACTCTTTGTCGGTGTCAGTATAATGTGACTCTGTTTTAGATTTGCAAATACTCTTTGTCGGTGTCAGTATAATGTGACTCTGTTTTAGATTTGCAAATACTCTTTGTCGGTGTCAGTATAATGTGACTCTGTTTTAGATTTGCAAATACTCTTTGTCGGTGTCAGTATAATGTGACTCTGTTTTAGATTTGCAAATACTCTTTGTCGGTGTCAGTATAATGTGACTCTGTTTTAGATTTGCAAATACTCTTTGTCGGTGTCAGTATAATGTGACTTGTTTTAGATTTGCAAATACTCTTTGTCGGTGTCAGTATAATGTGACTCTGTTTTAGATTTGCAAATACTCTTTGTCGGTGTCAGTATAATGTGACTCTGTTTTAGATTTGCAAATACTCTTTGTCGGTGTCAGTATAATGTGACTCTGTTTAGATTTGCAAATACTCTTTGTCGGTGTCAGTATAATGTGACTCTGTTTAGATTTGCAAATACTCTTTGTCGGTGTCAGTATAATGTGACTCTGTTTTAGATTTGCAAATACTCTTTGTCGGTGTCAGTATAATGTGACTCTGTTTTAGATTTGCAAATACTCTTGTCGGTGTCAGTATAATGTGACTCTGTTTAGATTTGCAAATACTCTTTGTCGGTGTCAGTATAATGTGACTCTGTTTAGATTGCAAATACTCTTTGTCGGTGTCAGTATAATGTGACTCTGTTTAGATTTGCAAATACTCTTTGTCGGTGTCAGTATAATGTGACTCTGTTTTAGATTTGCAAATACTCTTTGTCGGTGTCAGTATAATGTGACTCTGTTTAGATTTGCAAATACTCTTTGTCGGTGTCAGTATAATGTGACTCTGTTTAGATTTGCAAATACTCTTTGTCGGTGTCAGTATAATGTGACTCTGTTTTAGATTTGCAAATACTCTTTGTCGGTGTCAGTATAATGTGACTCTGTTTTAGATTTGCAAATACTCTTTGTCGGTGTCAGTATAATGTGACTCTGTTTTAGATTTGCAAATACTCTTTGTCGGTGTCAGTATAATGTGACTCTGTTTAGATTTGCAAATACTCTTTGTCGGTGTCAGTATAATGTGACTCTGTTTTAGATTTGCAAATACTCTTTGTCGGTGTCAGTATAATGTGACTCTGTTTTAGATTTGCAAATACTCTTTGTCGGTGTCAGTATAATGTGACTCTGTTTAGATTTGCAAATACTCTTTGTCGGTGTCAGTATAATGTGACTCTGTTTAGATTTGCAAATACTCTTTGTCGGTGTCAGTATAATGTGACTCTGTTTAGATTTGCAAATACTCTTTGTCGGTGTCAGTATAATGTGACTCTGTTTTAGATTTGCAAATACTCTTTGTCGGTGTCAGTATAATGTGACTCTGTTTTAGATTTGCAAATACTCTTTGTCGGTGTCAGTATAATGTGACTCTGTTTTAGATTTGCAAATACTCTTTGTCGGTGTCAGTATAATGTGACTCTGTTTTAGATTTGCAAATACTCTTTGTCGGTGTCAGTATAATGTGACTCTGCTTTAGATTTGCAAATACTCTTTGTCGGTGTCAGTATAATGTGACTCTGTTTTAGATTTGCAAATACTCTTTGTCGGTGTCAGTATAATGTGACTCTGTTTAGATTTGCAAATACTCTTTGTCGGTGTCAGTATAATGTGACTCTGTTTAGATTTGCAAATACTCTTTGTCGGTGTCAGTATATGTGACTCTGTTTTAGATTTGCAAATACTCTTTGTCGGTGTCAGTATAATGTGACTCTGTTTAGATTTGCAAATACTCTTTGTCGGTGTCAGTATAATGTGACTCTGTTTAGATTTGCAAATACTCTTTGTCGGTGTCAGTATATGTGACTCTGCTTTAGATTTGCAAATACTCTTTGTCGGTGTCAGTATATGTGACTCTGTTTAGATTTGCAAATACTCTTTGTCGGTGTCAGTATAATGTGACTCTGTTTTAGATTTGCAAATACTCTTTGTCGGTGTCAGTATATGTGACTATGTTTTAGATTTGCAAATACTCTTTGTCGGTGTCAGTATAATGTGACTCTGTTTTAGATTTGCAAATACTCTTTGTCGTGTCAGTATAATGTGACTCTGCTTTAGATTTGCAAATACTCTTTGTCGGTTCAGTATAATGTGACTCTGTTTAGATTTGCAAATACTCTTTGTCGGTGTCAGTATAATGTGACTCTGTTTTAGATTTGCAAATACTCTTTGTCGGTGTCAGTATAATGTGACTCTGTTTTAGATTTGCAAATACTCTTTGTCGGTGTCAGTATAATGTGACTCTGTTTTAGATTTGCAAATACTCTTTGTCGGTGTCAGTATAATGTGACTCTGTTTTAGATTTGCAAATACTCTTTGTCGGTGTCAGTATAATGTGACTCTGTTTTAGATTTGCAAATACTCTTTGTCGGTGTCAGTATAATGTGACTCTGTTTTAGATTTGCAAATACTCTTTGTCGGTGTCAGTATAATGTGACTAGTTTTAGATTTGCAAATACTCTTTGTCGGTGTCAGTATAATGTGACTCTGTTTTAGATTTGCAAATACTCTTTGTCGGTGTCAGTATAATGTGACTCTGTTTTAGATTTGCAAATACTCTTTGTCGTGTCAGTATAATGTGACTCTGTTTTAGATTTGCAAATACTCTTTGTCGGTGTCAGTATAATGTACTCTGTTTAGATTTGCAAATACTCTTTGTCGGTGTCAGTATAATGTGACTCTGTTTTAGATTTGCAAATACTTTTGCGGTGTCAGTATAATGTGACTCTGTTTAGATTTGCAAATACTCTTTGTCGGTGTCAGATAATGACTCTGTTTTAGATTTGCAAATACTCTTTGTCGGTGTCAGTATAATGTGACTCTGTTTAGATTTGCAAATACTCTTTGTCGGTGTCAGTATAATGTGACTCTGTTTAGATTTGCAAATACTCTTGTCGGTGTCAGTATAATGTGACTCTGTTTTAGATTTGCAAATACTCTTTGTCGGTGTCAGTATAAGTGACTCTGTTTTAGATTTGCAAATACTCTTTGTCGGTGTCAGTATAATGTGACTCTGTTTTAGATTTTGCAAATACTCTTTGTCGGTGTCAGTAAATGTGACTCTGTTTTAGATTTGCAAATACTCTTTGTCGGTGTCAGTATAATGTGACTTGTTTAGATTTGCAAATACTCTTTGTCGCTGTCAGTATAATGTGACTCTGTTTTAGATTTGCAAATACCTTTGTCGGTGTCAGTATAATGTGACTCTTTAGATTTGCAAATACTCTTTGTCGGGTGTCAGTATAATGGACTCTGCTTTTAGATTTGCAAATACTCTTTGTCGGTCAGTATATGTGACTATGTTTTAGATTTGCAAATACTCTTTGTCGGTGTCAGTATAATGTGACATGTTTAGATGCAAATACTCTTTGTCGGTGTCAGTATAATGTGACTCTGTTTAGATTTGCAAATACTCTTTGTCGGTGTCAGTATAATGTGACTCTGCTTTAGATTTGCAAATACTCTTTGTCGGGTGTCAGTATAATGTGACTCTGTTTAGATTTGCAAT